>VWZK01004356.1:594248-708695 GCA_013396935.1 Baryphthengus martii
AAAAAAAAAAAATCAGCAAGCTGGGGAGATACAGCGCGTCTGGGTTTTGTTAATATATCTTTTGATTAAAGAACACGTTAAAACTTAGCACTCGCAGGGAACGCTCCACCTTTGAAGCAGCTTTGATTAATTACCACTGCTGCGCCGCTGTGAGAAAGCGGGCTGTGTTGCCTCTCTCGTGGCAAAAGGAGAAGCGGGGGTGAAGAACCTTAGGACCTCCTCTCACCAGCCCTCCGTACCACAGAATGCCTCCCTGCTACCCATTCCCAGCTCTCTCGGTGCCTGCGCGACCTTATCGCAACGCCCAGCATCCACTGGCTCACTTCAGACAGATTGAGTGCACAGAGTCAAGTCTCAATTACCCAAGCCCAATTACTTGCTGGCAGAATGGTAACTTGTTTTTAAGGCATGTTTTGCCCCAATCCGACTCATACTGTAGTATTTTATTGGCATGATTTTGGCAACAAAAGTAAGAATATTACATGAACAATGTTTCATCACTGCCAGATTTTTATACTGCCCATTTTATATTTACTCTGAAACACAATTTCAAGCCAATTTTCCAATTTTAATATTACATCACACTCATTTTCATGCACTTACGTAAGCTCCCAATAAAGATCTATGTCAGGTTGAATTAAAACTGTACTTGATGTAATTCAGAGACCAGTCATCCTATGGGGAACGATCCTGTGCTGGCAGTAACTCAGGCCATGGCCTCACAATAGCGTGGTACCGTGTTCTGCGAGCTGCTCTAAATGATGTGCAGATGCATAAATCACGGAGAGAGATCCTATGTCTTAAAGACATTTAATTTGCAGCACATGAATTTCTTTTATAGAAGGAGAGATGATCCTGCAATATTAAGCAGCAGCTGGTTTCTCTTGAAGAGTTTTAGTAGTTGCATCAAATATTTCCTCAAAAGTAATGCACCTCAGCTTGGCAGAAGGTTTGTGGCAGGCTGGGAATTTTTACCTTTTTTAATTTTATTTTTTTTTTAAATTGGAAATCCTATTGAAAGTCAGGCAAGTGAGAGCTCTTAATTCTTTTGGGTTCCTTTGAAAGCCTGAGGCATAATCTCCTTCAGTGAAAGCACAACAAAGCAGCCAGACGCCTGTCCATATGCAGCGCTGCCTGGCATTGGGTATTACATCACACCCATTTCCACATACTCAGCTAAGAGGTGGTCTGGCTCAGAGCTTGACACGACACTAGAATTAAGACCTAAGCATGGTGCCAGCGTCTCCCAGAGCAACACCGCAGGTCCCGTTGGGTTCCTCACTGGTGTTACATGAACTGGCTCAGGTGCTGATGGAGGTCCTGCACAAGAAGTCAGCGAGGGAGGTGCCTGATCACCAGTGCCTACAACTATTTCAGGCACACACCCAGGGTGTGCTCCCCCTGCTGCCGCTGAAGGGCTGGGGGGGTCTCCTGCAGATGCCTTGGGCACCTCAGCCCACCTCAAATGTGTTCTACCTTCTAAGTGGGCAGAAGTCGCCCACGTTTTGGCACTGAGCGCCTACAGTGTGCACACAGAGATGGTGCTCATCTCTGCCATGTTTCCCACTTGGCGTGGGACAAGTCTGTCTGTCAAGGTCTCCACGCCTTGTCACTAAAGCGACAACAATAAAGCGTTCCTGCCCTGTCCTATTGCCTCTCCACTCACAGCACAAGCTCTCTGCAGTGATGACAACCTCCAGCTACAGTCAGTGGCCAGCACAGTGGGATCTTGATCTCAGCTGGGACCTCCAGAGGCCAATTTGGTATAAATCGTAAGTGCTGAATCACAGCCAGGGCTCAGTGGAAGAAAGAAAGGTACTGGCTGTACGGCTTCCCCTCGTGCCCAACAGTTCAGTCGGCAAGAGCAGCAGCCTGTGGATGCCCGTGCCTCTGGCAAACCCTTTCACCAAGGTGAGCATCCAAGGCTGATGGGCTGGGCACAGGGGACGGCAGCTGTGCGGCACTCTATTACCAAGGAAAACCTCTCAAGGACAGAAATGTGAAAAAAAAGAGACGCTGAACAGATTTAATCTGTAAATTGACAAAAACCCCATGAATTCTTTGAACCTGGAATCAATTAAGGAAAAAAAACCAACCAAAACAACAAAGCGAAGCATGCCATTTAAAAAACAAACCTGTAGCACATTAAACGACATTACGATTTATGAATTTTTGTTAAATTTCAAACTTGGGCAGTGGTAGAAGCTTAAGAGTTAGAGATGAGGAGAAAGAAGGATTTTAAGTCAAACAATGTCACAGCTAAATATAAATAAATAAAACCTTTCCTGCTAAACTCACATGTTCCCTGCAGTGCCAAGGCAACATGAGGCTATCAAATTGGGCTGCCTGCTTACGCTCTCACATTAAGAATTTATGCAGAATCCATGTAAGTCCTGAAAATCCCAGAAACCACTCAAACCCAACAAAGAACTAATGATTCAAAACACATCCAACTTGCGGACAGCATGGACAGTGCAGGCATCTTTGTAGAGCCCACAGAAACTAGAGGGATACCAAAGCAAACAGGAGACTAACAGGAGTTCTCCACCCAAACCATTACATGAGGGGATGAAACAGCAACATATATCTCAAAGAAGCAGATGGGGTGAAATCACACCTGTCATCTCCCAAGGTTCACAGGTGCCATAAGAAGCTGTACAGCTCCATACCGCCACCTGTAATCACGGCTGTCTCTGAGATGTCTGGGGGTTTCCTCAGTCTTTAATGTAAATCAGATCAGCCCCCTTCCAGCACCGCTCAAATTGCTCAAAGAAGGAGCCATTCAGAAGTCTGGGGATAAGCAGAGAGCCTCAACTACTCCTGCCCAGCCTTGAAAGAAAGTTTCAAGGTTATTCTTGACAGGTGTGCACTAGAAACCAATTTTTCTACTGACCCTTGGTAAGGACCATCAAAGGCAAGTCTCTGATGATTTAGCATGACAATAATCAGTGCTACCTGGTCATTCTTTAAGCACAGTTTTCATAACTACAAGGACATCAGGCTACTGAAAAAGAAATGGCTGTGGGAGCAAGTAATTAACCCTTGGATTTCAGGTTCTCATTAGCCAAATTGAAAAGTAGACTTAAACACCTGCAAAATAGAGCTGTAAGTTTCTCTCTGCGTAGCCAACATAAAAATCAAAACAGATGTCTTGTCCCAGTGGGACAATGACTTTGCACTTTCACTAGGGAAGCATTTTCCATTCCCCAGGTTGTTAGCATGAGTCCCTGGTATGTAAGAAGTCAGAGCACTGAGGAAGGCAACATTCTCATAGCAAATGGGGCTCTTTTCCAAGTAGATGCATTTGAAAAGCCAGCAATTCCCTGAAGGACAGCGTAGAAGGATCTGCACCCACAACAGAAACCATGGTCCAGGAAGAGACCCTACCTGTAAATACCAGTGTCCATCTCAGCAAGCACATCCAGCTTCCATCGCTGTCAATGCAGTTACATGGCGCACATGGTGCCTCTGCGTCAGGGATCATGGTTACACTTACACCAGTTTGGGTTTTGAGTAAATAAAAGCCTGTGCCTTTACTGATTGATATTTGATCACTAAAAACCAGAAAAACTGAGCAGAGGTAGAGCACACCCCAAAACAGGCATGGGTTGGCACTTTGTAGAGAACAGATTCAAAAATAAATCACACTGGCTGAAGTAATTTGGCCATCGTCCGTCCCACACATCGTGTTCTAAAGGCCATTAAGTCTTTGATTTAAATTATCAGGCAGCCTTTTCCAGCCATCAATTACTATTAAACCACTCACCAATTTTGTCTAGCTTCAGGACAGCCACCACATACATAAGACATAAGCACCAACTACCCCAAAAGCCTATTGTCAAAACACGGTTCAGAAGGACATCGTGCACAAAGAAGTTTCCGACTGCTTGGATGCGATCTGCCTCAAGTCTGTAACATCCACTAATACAGGCTATTATGTGAAGTCTCTATGAAGATGTTTCATCAAATGCCTAAACCAGAAGGCTTGCTCCAAGGGCCTGACCTAAGTAATATTAAGTAGCAGAAGGGCACTCACAGTTTCAGGAGCAAATGCGGCCCTGGCAAAGCAGCACTGCATGTTTTTGACTCACTGTAAAAACAGGCTAACAAATGGTACTGGTATTTTAATTCTTTCCAGAAATAAATCACAGATGGTATCCAAGGCCACCTGCAGTCCACGCTGAGAGGCATTTTCAAGGCACACACGCAGACGCGCACACACATAAAGAAAGGGCTGTATGAACACAGTTTTTTTACTGCATAGAGAGTGCAATTTAACTGAATTTAAACAACCCCAGATACTGTTGATTTAAGATATATAAAAAACCAGCAGGAAGGTGTGTGGGAAAGCTTAGCAAGAAACCTGAGTCTCCCTTACAGCATTAGGGCTTTATTTCTGAAGTAGAGTGAGGAGAGAGAGCAGCCTCGCTTCCTTCTTTTTTACCCATTCCAGTGATGTTATGAACCAATTTTATTCCCTTCGTGAGGGATATGGATACAGTACCCACACTGCTTCCTCCTCCCTCTCTCCCTCCTCCATCTAGCCTGCATTCGAGCACCAAGTACACATAAGCATGATCCCATGACACTTCTTGATGCATTCCCAGTTTCCGCGCTGTGAGCAATGCTCTAAGCTGTATTATTTGCAAGCTCTGCAAGAGTCAGACCACACATGTCACAGCACCAAGTGTTTTCATACTCTTCCATCTGCCTCCTGACCTACCCTCTCCTCTCTGTCAAGGTTGAGCACCAGAGCAGCTCCCTGAGCTGCAAGGAAAACCTGCTTGCTGCCCAGCGGCCGTCTTCTCTGGAACACGCCACAAGGGAGGATGGAGGTTTCTGCGGGGCAGGTTGGTCCCCTTTCTGCTCTGTTCGGTTAGCAGCGTTTGGCATGGCAAGCCCAAGGAGAGCTGGTGGCTATGAACCTGCTGATGGACACACAGACACACCAAGGCACATTGCAGATGCCTGTGCACTCCTGTACACACGTCAGTGCATTTCTGTACAGAAACTGACTGCACTACGTACATAGTGAGCACTTCCTGCAGGACTCCATACTATCAGGTATTACACCGATGGTAAGAGCCAGTTCATACACTTGCCTGTGCCTCCCTTGGGAAAGAACAGCACCCCAAAGAGGAGCTACAGGTTGTCCCAAAGTGCCTGATGCTTACAGTGCCAGCCTAGGTTTCTCTCCCCCCATGTCAGCCTTACTGTCTGTATTTGTTTCTTTATTTCCTTTTTCAGTCCTCCAATCCCAGTTCATTTCTGTGACTTTCATCCAGAAAAAAATCAGTTATGAACAAATAATATTCAGTTATGATTTGACTATTTTGTATAATTTGATGGTCACAGTATTTGCTTTCACACAGAGATAACTCTTTTTTCCCTACTATTAACTTAAACATGACACTATACTGATGTTTTTCAGTTAAGGACAAACCTATATGTTTTTATATCCAAAGGTGCAAACAGGAATTTTTAGATGTTGACCTTTGGCCAGGCACAGAAATGTAGCTTGAATAGCATAGGACTATTATTTATTCAGTGAACTTCAGCAAGAAACCCAGCAACCTCCTTCAGCCCCACCTGCCGTGGCTCACATCGATCTGCCATCCATGGGAAGCGTGGCCCCGGCAACAAACGCAGCGATGGATAGTGAAATAGAGTTGCTTCGGGAATGAAAATTTTGAATGAGTGCAACTGTAGCAGGGAAGGTATTTCTCCCCGCCTCCTCCCCTCCATTATTAAGAGGGTTATCGAGGACAAAATGTATGTTCATCCAACAGGTTTTAAGGCTCTACTGTTTTTCTCTCTCTGCATGTCAGCTCATGTATGTTCCTGAGGAGTGATAAAAAGTCTCAACAGCAACGTCAAGCAAACAAGGCTGGGGAGAAGCAAGACAAAAGCTTCATAACTATCAACAGAAGCAGAAATGTTTTCATTAGCACATCAGAGCTGTTCTTCGTATTTTTGTGAGGTTGCATAACCTCATATTCTCACTCACAAACATGATAGTGGCAAGACAAGTTTTAGTTCAGATAAGACCAGCACTGCTTGATCTCCAGGAGTAGGAGGTCTTTGAAATACCGAGCAATGGCCGCCAATATGCAGCAGAAGCAGCAGTAAGAATGTTAAGGCCACCTTTCAGAATAGCCATGGTCAACTCACACCTCAGACCTCTAGAGCATTTTTTGGCCTTTCTCCTGAAAAAAGTAAACAACCCAAGTATCACCTGGGGTCACTACCGTACGTCAGGTAAACCAGCAAAGCAGTCTAATCCAGCAGTGTGTTTTTCTTGTTTTACTGAAGGTAAGCTGAAAGATTTATAACCTACTGCTACAACTGCAGAACGCCAGCTGTTCATCAGATCTGTTTTACGGGTAACTCATCTTGCATATCCAAAAGGCTCTGCTTCCATTCCCCTTCTAGGAACCCCACATGCAGGAGGAGCTTTTCCTAAGTACACAGAACCTTTTTCCTTAAATTCTCCCCCTCTCTAATTCAAATGTTCCTCTCAGTTTTTGCTTTTCATTCCACTTTTCATTTCTCCCGCTCTTGGACAGCACAATTAAGATTGCACTAGTTACCTAAGCATAAGTCAAGGTGTTGTGTCAGTGGCCCCTACGCTGGGGTGAGGAATTAGCCTTTTGACAGGCCACCTGCAATGGCATCAACAGGTGGTTGTCAGGATCAGTTGCTGAGTTTGCCTTGGAAACCTCCCCCACAGTTCCACTGTCAGAGAAAACACATTTTTCTCCTCCATCATTCATCTGCCCTGCAGTTAACAGAGACACACCAACACGTGCTACCAGAGAATCCTGTCTGCCTTTGAAAGCAAGAATGGGAGCAGGCGATTAAAGCACCGGGGATCAACCTTCCTAGGATTTAGTCTCAATTGCCATTATTTCACTGCGTAACTGGTGTGCACTTCAACATCCCTTCCCACAGCTATAGGTACAACATCACCTGCCTACTTCACAGGAGCAATGGGTTGCTTCACTAAACAGCTACATGGCAACCGACGCTTCTGGCAGAGCAGCAGCGCGTAGAAACGCATCATTACGTCGGTGGAATGGTAATTGTGAGCGGTTCAAGCAGCCAAATGCGGACTGACAGGATCACTTTTGTTTAGCAAACAGTTAGACTCATTCACCAGAGATCAAGCAGACCTACATAGTAATTTGGCACAAGCTTTACAAGAGAGCTGGAATGATGGATGAGCCGTCAGCCACGTGCCTCAGATGGAGCCGGTACGGGGCAATGCTGCTCTCCCTCTCCTGCCTCCCAGCAGCTCCCTCCCAGGTGGCAGTGGTGGTAGTCCCTGTCCTCATTGACTCCATTTCCTTATTAATTCCCTTATCGATCTGCTCACTGCGCACCAGGCAGAGACGATATTTTGATCTCCCGTGCTTCTGACCGTGCTGCCGCCGGATTGCGAAGCCTCTCGAGTAGTTTGCGGTTTCTGTAATCTGGGGAGTGTGGAATCTCCCGGTATCACCGTGAGAGCAGACACCCAATGAGAGGTACCTGGAGGAAATCAGGGAATCTTGCTGTGTTATCATCTGAGCTGCT
This sequence comes from Baryphthengus martii, assembly GCA_013396935.1. NCBI lineage: Eukaryota > Metazoa > Chordata > Aves > Coraciiformes > Momotidae > Baryphthengus > Baryphthengus martii. The sequence continues at coordinate 601,824 of VWZK01004356.1, forward strand.
GGACTGCATACTCCCCGATAAGGATATCCATGGAGTGGGTGGTGCTTCAGCTTCCCAGCTGCTCTTCCATTTTCAGGTCAGGCCAGTGGCCAAAAGTACCCTGCACCACCAAAATCTGGTCAGGATATTACAGCAACTACTTCCTTCTCTCGAATTGTAGAGTAACTGGTCTACAATTAGAGCAGCAACTGCACAGCTGGAGTCTGTGAGGATGGGTAAACAGCATGGATTTGAAATCCGTTCTTATCTACAACACCTGTCTAGGGTCTTCCACTATACCCACCAGCATGTTGCCTGTCCCACAACCATCACCTTCTCCACTGCTTCAACGCAGCCATCGTGCATAGGCACCTAGTGGAGGCTACAAGGCCTAGACACAACCCCAGGCATTTCAGAAGAGGTAGATCTGAGGGGAAAACATGGAATGTCATTCTCAACAGGAGAATGCACTATACTTCTTACTTACACTGTTTCATTACTTATAACACAGGCTCCAAATAATTTCCCTGCGACAGGTGTGGGAAGAAGGGGTAAAAATAAGGAAAGCAAAAGTGCAGAGAGACGAGGTGGTGGGACCAAGTAATGCATCTTTTCCAGTGATGGAGTCAGCAGGAGATTCCCAAATTCTGGTCTGTGCTGCCGGGTCAGATAGCGAATGCACAAGGTGGGGCTCGCTTTTCAAAAGTGTCAACACATCCTGAAATTACTGAAGCAAGTGAAGCACTAGCACCAGTGCCACTGAGACGCTGAGCACCTAGAGAAGAGCACGGTTGGTTCTGCGTGGCTCCAAGCCCAGACAAGGCTTCACATGCTCCATAAACAATATCATCAGCGCAAACCTTGCTGTCTAATAAAGTTAAGGAAATGTTTGCAATCAGTTCTCAAACCAGACTCTTTCATAATTTAAATACCGCAGAGCAGAAGACAGCACTATAATTAGAATAAATGGGTGCTTCTGAGTTAGAGAGCAGCAAAATCTTTTGTTAGCAAATCCCATTTGCACAAGCAGATGCAATGTCAGTAGAAGTAGTTACGTTACTCTGAATATTAGCACATACACTGCAGGGTTTGGATAATTTTTGTTAGTCCTTCTTTTTTACCTTGCAAAGGACTTTTTTTCTGGTATGTTGGAGAAAGTTCAGAGACTAGCTACAGCAATGATTGGAGGGCTGCAAAAACTCACAGAACACTGAAAACACCAGCAGCTACATCAGAGGGTTGTATCAAGCGGCAGGTTAAGGGAGGAGCTGATCACTCTATGGAAAACAGACTTTCGGTAATGGGATCGTCAGCGTGGCATCTAAAGGTGTAAACAAATTCGATGACTGGAAGCTGATGTAGAACAAATCAGACTAAAAATAAAGGAGGACAGTTTCAACAGCCAAGGTAATTAACCTTCAGTACAATTTATTGAAGGTTGTGCTGGTTTTTCCATTCCTGGAAACATTAAAAAAAAAAAAAAAAAAAAGGATGGAGGTTTTTCTAAACGACTTCCTAAATGCTCAGCATGGCAAAACAGAACAGGATGCTGCTCCAAAAAAAGCTGAAAAATCACCTTTACCCGCATTCAGCCCTCCTCAGTAACAATAAACTCCTGTCTTCCCAGCTTAACCTGGATGGATTAGGAGCCCTTGGAGAGCCTTTGTTGTAAGCCTGTCAGCTGGCCAGAAAACAGGCATAATTCCTGAAGTTTCCTGCCACACCAAACCTTGCACCTCCTGATGCCCCCTATGGAGCTGAGCTCTTGCTGTCCATCAACGTCACTCCTCACCTTGTCTGTCCTTCCTATAATACGCCTTAAATCCCAAAGACATGATCTGCATCCTCCATATTTGCTTTCCCTTGCCACCCCCTCTTTTCCCTGAGGCACTTGTTCCTTCTCCCAATCCCCCAGGACCAGAGGGGAGAGGTTTTTGGGGGAACTAGGGTGACCTCTCTGCTGCCTGAGCACTGCCTGGGCAGCAGGGAGCAGCTGAGGCCCTGGCTGAGCTGCACTAACAGCACCGGCAGCAGCAGCGAGCAGAGGGATGCTGCTCACAGCGAGTGACCCCATCCACATGCAATCAGGAGGGTCCTTCAGAGAGATGTCCCATATGACAGCCCCAGATTTACCATGCATCTATGGGCATAGTAATTCCACCTCCTGCTTCAGCTTCCTCCTGCAGAGGACCACAGTAATGATATTTACTGTTTCTGCACAGGAGCATTTTCGGGATCAATTAGTTTAGTGTTCATGCAAAGCTCTGTGGACAGAAGCCTCAATGCAAGTAGTAAGTACCATTATTATTACTGCACTTCAGATGGCTACAGCATTGGCATTTTCCAGGCATGCACCATTAACAATTTACTAAGATAAATGGCCCAGGAACCTGAAAATGCATTTATGACAACTATACCTCCTGCTTACCAGCATACATTCAGCTGCGTAAATGGCAACTCACTGCTCTATGTGTAGCTATGGTAACATTTCTATCTCATATATTGAAGTGTGCGCGCGCACACACACACACGGAGCTGGAGGGAAGCCAGACTACCTCACTTAATGACACGCAAACATTGAGCCAGGGAACTTTCCCAACCTCTGAAAGCTGAGATGCCCCTGGGAGCTGGGGGCGAGGAGCAGGTAACTCGCCCCACGCCCGGTGGGGGAAATCTGGGCTAACAGCAGGCTGCACCGCGCAGCCAGAGTCCCATTGGGCCCTCAAGGGACTTACTTGAGAGCAGTTTTGTAGTGGTAGATCGCCTCAACGTTACGGCCCTGGTCCTTCAGAAAATTGGCGTAATTGTAGTGCACCTTGGCGTTGTGGGGCAGGGTCTTCACTCCTGAGCTGTGAAGAGGAACAGAAGCAGGACGTTGTTAGCGGCCAGGTTACCCCACCTTCCCTGAGGTCCATCATCTTCTCACAGTTCCTTTTTCTGAAAAGTTTGCTCAGACTTTGAGCTCATTGTCACATCCTGCACACTTGTGCCGACACAAATCATGTTACAACCCCAAGCTCGCCCCGCGCGCTGGCACACCATGTGCTCCAAGTAGACATAAATATACGGCAGCAATTCAACTCGTCTTGGCCACTGTCACCACAGGCACCTCTAGCACCAACACTGTAACACTCCCTATAGCCCGATGCTGTCGTATTTCAAAATCTCAAATACCCTAAAAAGGCTAATATTTAGAGGGAAAGCATGTCATACTTTCTATAACATAGCCATAACAGGCTCCCTGCTTAAACCCGAGTGTCACGAAGCACCTTATGAAAATCTTGATTTAAATCTATGTCAGCTGCAGGTACCAGAAAGAAGGTATCTTTTCCATATGCATCAGCCACTAGAGGGGATGCACAGCATACTCCGAGTACTGACCTAGCACGTATGCACTGCTTAGCGCTGCGCAGAGCACGGCCAGGAGGTGAGGGCTAACGGGACTCTCGCCCTCAGCTGGCATAGCCGTACGCTCTGGCATTATAACACACGACTGAGGACGTGTGGCTGCACAGCCACCCCGTCCCTCCCCTCTGTCTCCCTCGGCATGTGTAGGTGGGACTCAACATTTGGAATTAATAACGAGGGCACAAAGACAAAAGGAGAAGAGCAAACGCACGTTGATTTACTGGTGAGCATAGGAAGCAAGCTACACCTCGCACAGCTAGAGGAAATGCCGTTTCAAGGTTAAAGAGAGAAAAATCACAGGAGCACGTACACCATGGAAACATTCCCTCTGCAAGAATCCAGAGAAGTCAGTACTCTGTTTAATGGAGGAATCCTTTCCAGCACATAAAGAGAGGCACTCTGAAGAGGTGAGAAATAAGGATGGATGAATCCGTTCATGTAAAAGCAGACAGAGCACTGTTTCTCGCTCACAAGTAGATCCCTGCCAGTTGCCCTCTTTTCTCCCCGCCATTATCCGACCCTCTACCTCAAGTAGCAAACCCAAGGATTAGGAAATTCCCAAGTCTTGTTTCTTTGCCTTAGCTGTCTCTCCTGTTTAACTTTGGTGGGCACAGAAGTTAATCACAGCGAGACGGAGTTGCACACGTTAGGGTCCATACCCTCTCCTGAGAGGAGAATGCGCCCACAGCTGCAGAACCCCTTTGCTGGGGCTTTCATTGTAACACGGTATTGGAGAATTGTAGCGGCAAATATGATATCTTTTTGGTTATCTGCAGCCAACAGTATCAAGCATCGCTAATGCCTCCTTGTGAAAGCTTCCAAAGCTTCACCCACAGCTGCCTTACAGAGTTCAGCACAACACAGCCACGGTTTGCCTACTGAAATTAAAAACACACCTTGCATTTGGCTTCCTAATCATCAGGTATTTCCACATTACTTACTGGGAGCACTACAGGAAGAAGACATTTTGTGACTAATCGCTGAATTAAATCAGTTAATTGATGCTATTCTTAAGAGAATGATTTTCTATATTAGTTTTCACAAAGATATACTGCACCAGCAGCAAGTAATGTGTGACTGCTATGGCTGTGTTAATTTCCATTGGCCTTGGGAGCTATTAACTACACACTTACAACCTCTGGGCATTAGTGGAATATTAATTCTTATACAGCGAGGGTTTCATTACATCAGAGCCAGCATTACAGGCAGAGACACGGACAGGCACTCAAAACTGCTGTTCTCTCAGAGCTCCGTGCAATGAGTTGCTGGCTCTGCTACAGTCCCTGCTGAAACAGAGTAAACTGAGTTATCAGCGAGGAGTCTATTACATATGCACAAGTACTTCGGTTCCAATGAGATATGGTTTTCACAGGAAGAGGCATATGTTTAAATATTTCAAATCTGGACTGTTTCCCTTTAAATAGAATTTATTTAGTAATCCCACTGGTCCCCTTTATTGGAACGTCACTAATAAAGCTGCTTTCATCTGTGAGGTTCTGCTGGAGGTGGGGGTGACACAGGAAAGGCAAAAATCAGTTTGGGTTTTTACGATGCTCTCTTCTGCACCGCAGTGCTCACACTCCCTGACCTATTTATTCTCCTCGCACGGGCAGGGCGGGGAGCGTTTCCTTTTGCAAATGGCTGTAGCAACGACCAAGGCTGCTCGGAGTCTCTGCGCTGTGGGAGGTAGTAGCAAACACAGTGCTGGATGCAGAGAGGATTTTTTTAGGAGAGTTCGGGCAAACGTTTCTGCTAATTGATTCTCGACCAGCCGAGAACACGGTTTGCTCGTTGATGGACAAAACAATAACGTCCATAATGAAAGCCAAGCAGGAAAGGGTGGAGTATAAATAACAAAGCAGAACACAATGTTTTGCCAGCTCTGCTTCCCATAAGGCCCCAGCCTCTTGCAATTTCCGTATAATTTTCCAACGGGCTTTTCCAAACTCTTCTATTTCCCTCTTCCCCAGCCCAGAACACACGTGCCCTCCTGTAATCCTACGGAACCAATCTGGCTCCAGTCAGGAACAAGCCCATGAGATCGGACGTCACTTGTCCAGAGGATTTCCTTCCCTTTTGACTTCTATGACAGTGGTAAGTGACACAAATGGAAAATGAACAATAAGCAAACCCTTTTACATAACACTTCCTCTCCATGGAAAGGCAAAAGCCTATTAGCTGTAAATCAGAGGAAAAAAAACCAAAACATTGGCATTTTCCAACCTCAAATACCAGCATTACCCAAATCCCACTTCAGCTGGAAAAAGCCTCCTGTGATCCCCTGCTCTGCAAAGTGACTGGGTGCAGGGCAGAGGCTTCACTGATTTTCTGTGATTTCCTATGAAAAGTGCTCAGTTTACAAGGAAATTAGGCCAGTCCTGCATCGGCAGGAGGCCTGGGAGACCAATGAGGTCTCCCCTACTTTGAGAATTATTATCATCAATAAAGGTTCTCTACAGCAAATTATTCTCTGGATGACAAAAACAACCATTTTCCTTGGCCTCCTACCCTTGTATTGATTTCACAGGTATCAGCGTTGGGCCGTATTTCACTGTTCTATAAAAGATGCACAAAATGCAACAGAACTTGCTCTCCTCAGCTGAGCTAGCTTTCAGAATTAACCAAATAACCCAGCAGTGAATGCCACCTTTGGGGCTGGGCTGGTTCTCACAAATTACTGAAGTCAGCAGACCTGGCTTGAGAAGAAAAGCTTCTGACTAAGCAAGGGCCACTTCCCCCCGCACCCTCCACCCCAGCTCCTTTGCTGGTTACAATTGCATTTCTAGGCACTGCCACAAATGTGGGCAGTGCACGCAGATGCTTTCCAGGAGCGACAGGAAACATGGCAGTTTGACAAGCCTTGAAAACATCGGTACAGCGGATACAGAGGTTAGCCCACAGCCCTCACCTCCCTCTCCCTGGCTTCAGACATTAACACTGACTGCAGTTGCAGCCCGTGAAGCCTCAACTCTTGGCCCAAGCAAGTGCAGTTCTTTAAACATTGAACAAATAAGCCCTCCCTACCCACCTGCCACTACAGTAAGACAAACTGCATGGGGCTTTCTAGAGATCTGTTGAAATAATATGCCTCACGTATCTAGATACTCTAGGTAAGCTGTGAGAATGGGACAAAACGGAGTACAAGCACAAAACTGGTAACACGTTGAGTAAACAAAGATCTCCTGGATCGGCGCAGAGAAAGCATGGATAACAGAACAGGTCTCAGCCAAGGAAATTGAGACAGATTGACCCTGAAGAAACACATCCAAGAAAATGGAGGAATGGAAAGTAGAGGTGAAGGGAAAAAAAAGTAAGAGGAGCGAAAAAGCAGTGATTAAAGCAGCCACTGGAGAAAGAAGAATGAAGAACTAGGAATGGGAGTAAAGATTCTCTCATACTTCTTAGAAAACAAAAATTCTACACACAGAGATGACCAAGTAGGTTGATTTATGTTTCCTTTCCCACATCTATAGATTTGCTCCGTTTCATCATTATTTTCCCTCATACTTCTTTACTGTTCCTTATCTCCTCCTCCTGCTCTGCCTTTTCCAATTTATTGCTGTTGCACATGCCTCCATCCACTTCTACCTCCTCTCCCCTCATCTGCCTATATATAGTCTCCTCCTTCTCCCCCAAAGAGGAGATCCTCCACTCCTGGGACGACATTATCTTCTGGCTAGGCTATTCTTCTTTTGCATTTCCCACCACCAAGAAGAGTCCTGCCATACTACAGACTCATGAGAGATGTATAACACTTATCACAGCAGATCTTAAAAGGACAACAAAGAGGCCGATATGATTAAACAGCATAGTAAAGAAGGCTATGAGAAATAAAAAAAAAAAAAACACCAATAAAAAGTGAACATCACATCTATAGAAGGAAAAGGGAAAAAGAGTATAAACTTCAGCAAGTTAAATGTAAACCATAATTAGGCAGACCAAAAGAGATTAAAGGAAAAACTTGCTAATGTCATCAAAGCAAATAATGGAATATATCAAATACAGGAAACCTGCCAAAGATCCCCCAAAGGCAAATAGATGATGGAGGTCTAAAAGTAGTGCTTGAAGAAGAAAAGGCCACGGCACAAAAGCTAAATGGATTATTTCTACCAATACTCACTACAGGAGAACTAGGGAGGTTGCCACACGGGAGCCTTTCCTCATCAGGGCAAGTCCATAGCACTGTCGCAAACTGAAGTGGCAGTAAAAGAGGCTTTAAAACAAATTAACACCAAGACCACCAATAAATCCATTGTACCTGGTTGTATTCATCCAAAGGAAATCAAACGTGAAGCTGCTATTAGCTGTGGTATAGTAGTCTAGCACTTAGATGAGGATGGAACTAGAGAAATAGCAGGTGATGAATATGATGTCATTTGGCTCCAGGGGAGGGATCCGGGGGGGCCACAGGCCAGCAAGTCTGATTTCCACTCCTGATCATTTTGGGGAAAAAAATAATAAAGACTAGTTCTAGCAAACTTCTGGAGAAGAATTAACTTTGTGTTTTGTTCGTTGGGAAGAACTCTTGTTCTTTGATAGACTCAACAGGTACGTGGTACTGAAACTATGGAAAGCTTTTATGAAAATCCAGATACAGTCCAGTCAGTCAGAATCACATACATCGATGCTGTGCACTTCAACGTTCAAAAAGGCTTTTGATAAAATCCCTCATTAAAGACTTCCAGTTTCTTAAAGGCATCATGGAGTAAGGGAGAAGGTTCTCTCCTGAATCAATACCTAGTTGAAAGACAGCAAGCAAAGTGCACGAGCATGTGAACAGTTTATACAATTGGAGAAGACCGCAAGCAGGGGTCCCAAGAGACACACAGTGGCATCCGAGCTGCTTCACATGTTCACAACGGTTCTTGAAAAGGAAGCAAACAGGAAGGCGACACGCTTGCTGATAACACCGATGTGAATCACACTGCAGGAACTAAAGCTAGCTACGGATTGTTGCAGAAGGATCTCACAGTATTGAAGACTGCGTAAGAAGATGGCAGATTAAATGCAATTTTGTACAGGCACGATTATCAGAGAGTGTGTGCGCACAGACACACACACACACTCTATATGCATAAATCTGCACACAGATTGATGTGCATAAATCAGATGTTTCCACTCATAATAGGTATGTTTTTGTTCATGTGGACAGTGCTGTGAAAATATCACCCAATGCTTAGGTGAGGTCACAAACGGCAAGCGAAAAATCAGGAATTATTAGAAAAGAACAAAACCCAGAAAGCGGTCCTGCATTCCTGTGCTGCACATCTCTCTTTGGTCTTCTCTAATGGATGGATTAGAGTTTGAAAGCATCCAGTGAAGACTGACAAGCAAGATTAGAAATGCAGAACAGCTGCCATGTGAGGAGAGCTGAAAACTGGTAGACTTCAGAGTTAAAAAGAAAAAGCCTTGAGTGAGGGCATAGAGACAAAGCCACGGAAGGCAAAGGACAAGTGAAAAGTTGATGGTTACTCACTACTCATTCAGCACACCAGAACTAGGGGGACACCAGACAAGATGATCAGGCAGAAGGCTTACAAGCACACAGAAGGGAAATCTTACTGTGCACATGGTGTAATTCAGAAACAGAGCCCAGAGCACAGGATGCTGTAGAAGCCAAAACTATAAATAGATACGGAAAAGTAGTTAAAGACATTAATGGAAGAAAAGTCCATCGGTGGTTGTTAAAAGCAAAAAAAAGCCAAGTAACTCCTGATTCAGGAAGTCTTTAAACTGCAGATTACTGCAAGCTGGGAAAGGACCGGAGAGGAGCGTTGCTGGCCCTGTTCTTACATTGCTTTTCTAGGCATCTGCTAGTGATTGCCCCCAGGGGCAGGCCATGATATCAGGTGACCCAGGAGGAGCACACCTATGTTCTTGCCTTCTCCTCAAAAGCCCAGAGTAGATCTCTCTCCTGGAATTGTCCCCAAAAGACCTGAGCTGAAGAGCAAGTCAGCTTGACCCAAGCCACCTAGCCCTGCCTACTACCCATGGCAACAACAAATCCACCTTGAGGTGAGGTGGATTAGCTCCAGCTCAGTACTGCACTGAAGCAGCGGCATGGTTTCTGAATTTGAGCTGGCTTGTAGATAGTCACTTTGCTTCGAACGAATGTCAGGTGGACAGAAACCTATCTGCATCCAAATAAGCAGACATAACCTCATCCTTCTCTTCTGTGATAGACCGCCTCGCACTCCATATCATTTTGAGAGTGCTCCTTAGTAGGAGGAGATGTCCTCCTGTCATCTGCTCCAGTTCAACTTCATCATCCTTAAACGTGGGTGATCACAACTGTATACAATGTGATACCAGATGATGCCTGCATGATGATTTGGCATATGGAATTGCCATCTTCCCACCCCTCTTTCAACAGGAGAGCCATCCAACTTGGAAGGGTGTCTAGCTTTCCTCCACGTGGCCACCATGAGCCAGAAGGGTTTGAACTGGAGGTACGCTTCCTGGGCATTGCTGCATGAGCCCAGACTGGTAACCATGGCTGCTACTGCTTGAACAGCAAACGGTGCGTCAGGGAGATGGGCAATAAATCATGTCGGAGTGTTAAGAAACTCCTATTCCAGATTTAAAAAAAAAAATTTAAAAATCCCACTAACAGAACTGCAAACACTTCAGTAGTGTTTCCTGAAGACCGGAGGGTATACATAAAAAATAATTTCATACTCTTTAGCGCTGTGTAAATTAAACTTTGCTCTGGCCAATAAGTTAGAAAATAAAGCTAAGCAACCCGTGTGCAGATCACCTGCGTTTCTGCAATTACTTCACAATTAGACAACTGCTGAAAGCAGCTGGAGGCAAATGCAATACATTTGCTAGCAAAACAGAAAATGAAACAGTCTGTTTCAATGCAAAGAAAATATATATATAAAGGAGCTTGTAAAGAGAGCTGTTTGGCAACGAGTAATCAAATAAAATGAAATACTGTATGTTAAGTTTGGCACTTCATGGCTTTTCATTTTTGTCATTAAGATCATCACTAAAGAAAATTCAATCTATTCAATAGTGTTACTATGCTGTTCTGGAAGGCTGCAATGAACTTTCGCTATGTTTCGAAAAAGGAAAGTGTTACATTATTGGTAAACCTACAGAACTGAAGTTATTTTAAAACACTGTGTCTTAAAAATGCAATTGCCAGAACCAAAGTTTGCGCATAAGCATATAAAGTGCTGACACCAGGCTTTACACAGTTGCCAGAAAACAGAAAGTAGGTGTTATTTTATAATAATCAAAATGTTAATGACAGCAACGCACAGGATCTGTGTTAAAGAAACGTATTTCATGTAACAAACTTGTCAAAAAAGCAAGTATTGTTCCATGGTCACTCATACCTGAAAAGGGATTCCCGTGACAGCCAGATTTCATTCTGTTTCACTGTCTTCCAAGAGAAGAGCAGCAGCAGTAAAGCAAAGAGGGTCAGAACTGTAATTCTCCACTTATTTAACCATGTAGACAGCTTTTTTAGACCGTGGACAAAAAGGATGCAGTACCCCATACTGGGAAAACAAAAAGGAAGAGAAAAAGGTACCAAAAGTTACATTCCAGTACTCTGGTTTATATGCAAGACCGTTCAGTATTCCATTGATTACACAATCATAGGGTTTTTTGAATTAATTATATTTCCCAGGCCAACAAACTCCAATTCAACAGCAGTTTTCCTCAAGTCACTACACAATTTCCAAATTAATCTAAATGATAGACCCAGATGCCAGAAGTACAGTAGCATACATAATACCACCCGGCATAATGGTAGCTTACACCAGCCTGCGGAAGGCAGCTGCTTTTCTGAACAGGAAGCTAAGAAAGCATCATGTAATAACAGTAATACTGAGCACTACTGGAACAGTGTGGAAGTGAAAAGCTTTGTAATACAGGGAAGCCTCTAAACAACCCCAGTGGCGGCTGCTGTTAATTCTAGTTTACAAATTGAGAAGTTGAGGCAGGAGAGCAAGCGTTGTAACCAACGCTGCTGCAGCAGCAGCAGGTGGCAGAGGCCATGTCAAAAGGCAGGAGTCCCTGCCTGGGTCTTGCACATCTACATCAGGGCCAGCCCAGCCCTTCTAGTGCCCGGTCGGGGACAGTTAAGATGCTCTAAGCAGAGCTTCCTCGCTGCCCTTCCCTGAAACCACATACAGTCGTCTTCTCCCGCCTCATCTCAGCCTCCTGGCACTTCCACAGCTCTCTGTGTAACCACTGCGGCATTTTCTTTGAAGAGAATTGAAGTTTTATTCCTGTATAACTTTAAATCAATTCAGTAATTATTTACCTTAATTCAAGTGTTATGTTAGTTCTTCCAATGATGCCTCCCTGAGTTGGAAATGGAGTGCTTTCAGTTGCTGTACTTAGTACACTGCTAATTCTACTTGGCATTTTTTAAAAGGAATTTCAATTCCTATTGCTCTAGGAATTTCATTAGCTTATCTGTAACTCTTCAATGCAGTTACTTAGCACCTGATTTGGTTTTAGACTTGAAAGCTATCTTAGTCCAGGCAGCTCCCCCTGAAGAACAAAGGGAGCGGAAGGATCTGGAATAACACCTGGGGACCGCCAACACAGGAGGACAAAAGAGCAGCTCTCCCCAGACACTGGTACACTTTGAACCTCAGCTGAATCCCACACTTCAACACAAGCAGGCTGGAGGCAGACAGCTCATCATATCTGCCTGTGCTCCAGCCGGAGATCTACAGGTTTTCCTGGGCTGCATCAAGATGTTTGAGCAACTTCCTGGTGCGACTGCTATGAGACAAGAAAAAACAAATGAGAGCACAATTCCTCTGTGGAGGTGACCTTGCAAGCAAGCACACGATATGATGAAAGTCTATCCGGAAATCGGAAAAAGAAAAATGTTCCATCTTCAGGGAGCTGTGAGCGTGCCTCTCAGCACAGTTTTTCAAACTTCTTGGAGGTCTGGGCACATTGCTATCGCCTGGGCTTCCTAAGGATGGACAGGGACAATAACTCTTGCCTTTACTAAGGAGAAAAGCGTCTCTGTTGTATGTTCTGATCAGCACCAGGTAGGTGCTGTCTCTGGCACTGTACAGGTGCCACCTAGGATACTGAGAAAGGTACAGACACAGGGGGGCACATCCACAGACATCATCAGATCTGCCAATCGTTACGAATGTAGTCATTGTTTTAGGGTTCTCCCATTTTTCAGAAGTGGGTATCAATATCTTTTTTTCACTTAACTATGCTAGCATTTGATGGCAACACATTTCTTACGGCACTTGTATTGGTTTTTTTCCATGAATTCTTTTGCACACGTTTATTGCACCTACATTAACTGCAAGCAGACACTTCAAGTTACAAACTGAGATGCTGGTGCCAAACAATACAGACTTTATAGCTATTGAACCCTACCCTAAGATCTCTGAAAAGCTAATCTTGGTAATAAACCCTCCCTTTCCAATAAGAAATGCCTCAAAAATCTGCAGACGGTTTTCACTCTGTTATTTTGCCTTTCAGCAATTTCATCCTTCCCTCGGAATTAATTATCTGACATGAACATTATTTAACTGCTTTAGCACAAGGCCCTTTCCAAAGCAATTTCCCTACACCTTCACATTTTCAAGAATAGGCCTTTTCTAACAGAATTATGTATGCGTCCAGAAAACAACAACAACAAAAAAGAAAACGTCAATGTCTTGGTATTTATGTCAAACCCTGCCTGAGCTGTTGGGAATTTCTGCCTGAGCAGCAGCACTCTGCTTGTGCAGGGCACAGCCACCACCTGACATTACAGCTTACACAGCTACAGGAAAGGTGCTGCTTCCAGGGGCTGTTCTCAAACATCTGCAGTGCATTGCCACAACAGTTACAGAGCGAGCCAGGGTGCTACAGAGGAGTAAGGGTTCATCTCAGGTTGAAGATCTCATCCCAGTTGCACTGGCAATGCCACATGGCAGGTATGTAGCCGTGCCCAGCTCCACAGTCTGCTGCAATTTTATCTCCCTAGGAGATAAGCAGGTAAGTAACCCAAAGGCAGGCTCAACAGCCACCTTCAGCAAGGCAGCAAGACCACAGGATTCACCAACAAGCACAAACACAGAGAGGAATGGGTTCCTAAATGGCTGCTGGAAGAGGATCGCATCGTTAATGTTCTGGAATACCAAACCACACAGCTGCTAAGGGAAAGGCTAAAGGAGTGATGCTACAGAGCACAGGGTTGAAGCATGATGTACGCTTTAGTAAGGTAGAGGTAATGGTGACAACGGTAGGACTGAGCTGTCGTTGTTCCACAATTATAGCCTAACTAACCTACAGCCAGCGTATCTGTGCTATAAAGCACACGGGAACACAAAAGAAAGGAAAAGGATCAGAAAGCATGAAGTAGAAAGCATAAATACTTTTATTTTCAGAACCTGGTAAGTTCAGCTTAAAACTTCAGATGATTTCCTGCCACAGATCATCAAGGAAAGGGTGGGGAGGACACACCCACGTTATCTTGTCAGGCACCTTTCAGCGCAGATGTCAGGGGGAGATGCATCTTTTTGTATGGCTTTGTTTTAGGATATGGTCATTTCACGCCCATCCCCTGGCTGAGGGCGGGTGCTACAGTCCTGGCTGCAGGTCTTTTGCAGGCCAAGGACTCCCAAAGCACAGAAAGCACTCACGTGTCCTTTGCCACCAGGAAAGCACGTGCTTTTGTGATCTCATACCACAAATTGTTTGCAAAGCAACAACTCCCTGCAACACCCCCAAAGCTGTTATCCTTAGTAATTTTCGCATCTCTCTTCACATTTCTACCTTAAGGGCAAATAATTATGACAAAACGAGGCCAAATCCAGACCTCTCCTCCAGATCCCACAGTCTGCTCTAAACAAAAGTGTCCACACCAATGTATTAAGCATCTGTCAATAAAATCATATTTATATTACTACTGTTTCCCAGTTCCAAACCTGCATAATCCCTCATACTTACAAAACATTTTCTTCGTACTACGCTCTGCAGTTCCAGCACAGAAATTAGCTTTAGTAGAGACACCATGAAGTTTTGAACCAGTAAAGTACCAATCTTGCTAAAATGGATTTGATGCGGCAGCAACGTGTCCCAACAGTCGCTGGACCTGGAGAGCTCCTCCACAGCGCCTCACTCTCAAGATGCAAATTCATCCCATTTCCCTTGATCCCAACCTCACCAGGCTTCAGATAAGCCACTTGAAGCTGCCCTGAGCTTTTAGCCCATCAGCAGCAGCCGAAGCAGTGGTACCATGGTGGGAAGAGCCCATACAGGTGAGACGACATTTATCTGATTGAAGTAACATGCCAAGTGACTCTAAGACATTTTCTATGTGGTTAACTCTGCCTTGACCCTGCCATCACCTACAGACACACAAAATATTTGAAGCACATTAGCTTTTCTTCTCAGAGTGTCAGGAGACTCAAGTCTGTATCAAACGTTAGCGCTGGCTTGCCAGGAAATCAGATTTTACTCACACACATTTTAAAAACAGAAAATGTCTCAAATGCACCTTTCACCAGACTCATTTGCCAATTGAAAAAAAACCAAAACCCACCTCTACCACATTCCAGACATCCCCATAGTAATCTGCACAAGTAGGGAGGTTGCAGGGTTGTGGGTTTGGGGTTTGTTTAGGTTTTTTTGTCAATTCTAGCATTTTCCAGGGAAGGGAAGGGAGGGACCATTTCTACTGAAGGGCTTTTCTCTCGGCATTGTCATCCTCTGTCATGCAAGCACTTTTCTAAAATACTTTGTAACCAAATCAGAACAATGGGAAACAAGCAAAATCCTCAAACTACTATTATTTTTTTAAGTCTATTTTCCACTGGATTACTGTAAAACTGCTAAGTTTTTTTAGTTTTTCTTTGCTTCCATAGGATAAGCAACAGCCTGCTGCAACAACTGTGCCCTGCTGTGAAAAGTCTGCGCCAGCTTGGTCCCTCAGGTCAGACGTGAAGCAGGACCTGAAGAACATCCCAACAGGTTAACATGGTAATAGGTTTTCCGTGGGCTCACCACAAGCACAATTATTATGGGAGAACCTGTGGCTTCAGGAATTCAGTGACAGTGCAAGAGGGCTTGGCACATGGACCACCAGGCCGACATTTTCATGATTTCTTGCCTTTAAGACCCCCGCAGTACTGAAGTGGTACCTTAGGCACGCCATGAATCGCAGCAAGTGGAGGGCTGCACCCGACAGGCAAACCCTTGGCACCACTGCCATGTGTTTCTGGCAGATCATACGCAGGGAGCTATGCAATGACAGATTTTCGTCTACAATTTCTGTGGTTTGCTAATATCCTTCTACCTGCAAGGAACCGAAGTGCGAGGAAGCACAAGCAGATGGGAATGAGGTGGCACACAGACCCTGTTTCCCATGGTGCGCTAAGTGTATTGCCAACCAAAACAAAAGCCAAAACAGCAGATACTTAATATCTGCAAACACTTCTTGGGTAATTACATCACAAATTCAACCTTTTCTTTGCCCATTATGTCTTCTTTCCCAAGGCGAGGCTGTTACTCACAGTGTTTACTCACAGCTCCTCTCTTCGTCTACGGATCAGGATTCTCACTTTTTACTAAAAGCCAGGAACGGCTTCACTGCATTTGGTTCTTGGCGATGGCATCTAATCAAGGACGTGTGGTTAGGGCTGCGGCCCAAGATTATCAGGACGTCCTGCTACAGCGATCTGCCTGCATCAGAAACCCTATTACCTCCTCCAGAAACTGTTTCGAGACCTACTGCTGCAGAAAACTCCTGAAAACCAAGGCATGTTCTAGGCACGCATCTTACCGTATTTTCCAAGCTGTGACTTTGCATAGCCCAGGTTTCCACTCCATGGAGGAGTGTGTGGCAGGACAGGCTGAGCTCTGCAGTTCAGAGGCACCATGGCAAGAAGGAAGCAGCTCGGACACGCGCGCTGCAGCCCCAGCCTTTTCTAACTCACCTAGGTAGGGCTGTAAGCTCAGGAGTTAAAAAGCACAGGGGAAACGACACAGAAAAGATGCCTTCTTCACACATTTTAATGGTTATTTTGGGGATGTCAAAACTTGTGAAGTGGTTGGTTGGTTTGGTTTTTTTAAAGCTGATTTAATCTCAACTACATGCAAGTAAACTTGGAGTAAATCCACTGATTTCATCAAAGCCGTTATTCCAGATTTCAGAGCTCAGCCTAGATAAGAATCCAGATGCATACCATACATACATATCAGTTAGGAAAAGAGTTGCCTATAAGCAAGCCTGTGAAAGCACGGAGGAAATAATGCCCTGTTCAGGGGCTGCTAATGCAACAAAAGGGATTATCTCAAAAACTATACTGAGACCAGAAAATGCGCTTGGCTTTGACATTTCACCCCGGAGGCTCTTTCCAGGCTGCAAACCTTCTCCTTGATTTCCAGCACTTATTTAAGATGACTCCCTTTCCCTCCATAAAAACTAACCCTCACTTTAAAGCTGCTCTGAAGCAAGTTTAACTCTTGCATTCACGACTTGAATTAAGTGCATACTCTGCTGCTGCCCTTCAGAGAGCAGGGAGCGCAACCTCGCAAAAAACGGTGTCTGTTGCCAGGTCCAAACGCTGAACACAAACAGTTGATTCTCTCGGTTTTATAGCTCCCCACAAGCTTCCGAGCTCCAGTCCCACACATATGTTACCTTGCACGACAGGCTTTTTCATGCTCCCCGTCCAAGCCACTCCAGCTCCGCAGCCTGCGCTGAGGAAACACCACATTGAGAGGAAGAGCCAAAGTCAGCTGAACTGCAGCTTGCAGGCAGGGCTGTTGCTGCCGGGGAAAAAGGCAGTCCGTCCCCATTAAACTCATCGGCTGTGCTCACACTTCTCTAATGGGGAGTAATTGATTGCAAAAAGCGTTCTTGGCATGCCATGCAGGCTGCTTCTGCCTCACTACGAAGCAGTCAGATGTGGAAGGGAGCACTGGCAAAACAGAAAAAAAACACGGCCAAGGTGGCTCTTTTTTCCCCAAAAAGCACTCTCGAGCATGGAGATCCAGCAATGAGCAGTGCTGGCAAGGTAGCAAAAAGGCTGTTTTATGAAAAATGATAAGTTTTCCAAGGTTGGAATCTGTTTTGGCCAGGATAAATTCTGGACTTTTAAAAAATGTTTTTATCTGGAAAAACAAAGTGTATTTGTATGTGTGTGTTAATTTGCACCCAGATCACAGAATCACAGAATGTCTTTGGTTGGAAGAGACCTTCAAGATCATCCAGTCCAACCTTCGACCAAACACTGAAGCTCACCACTACACCATGTCTCTAAGCACCAGGTCCACACGCCGTTTAAATACCTCCAGGGATGGAGACTCCACCACTGCCCTGGGTAAACTATTCCAATGTTTAATAATCCTTTTGGCGAATAAATGTTTCCTCATGTCCAGTCTAAACCTCCCCTGGGGCAGATGACTCAAAACAGCCAGAAACTCAGAAGTCAGGGCACTTGCTATGACCTGGATCACGTGGAGTCAAACTGCTGCAGCAGGTCAGGCTGAGAGCTGGCGATGCACTAAGTGAGTGCCACTTGCAGGGCTCTGAGCTTGGGGTCCCCAAAATTCCCAGCCACCAAAGCCCAAGTGCTGAGCTGGAATAGCCACACTCCACCGGTCCAAATGTATTCCAGAAATTTTGAGGTTTACTTTGTACTGCCAAGCTTACTGCTGGATCAAGGTTCTTTCTTGCAGTTGGTACAAGGCTAGGCTAAGTTCAGCAAGTTACAGACCGGTGTGCAAGTGTGGGCCTAGATCAGGTCTGGATCACATTGCCACCACCAAGTGATCCAGCAGGGTGTAGATCCAGCACTAACAATCCTGGAAAAATGCTGCTGTGTGGCAGATGGACTTTGATGTCCCAGCTCTCAGATGAGCAGTCCCCTGTCCTCCCCCCGAAGAGGCAATTCTGGGCCACATCTATCCAACTGTCCACTTCTGTTGCCCACGTCCTTTTGATCATAAAGACCATCCTGGGTTGGAGAAGTCTTTTGTTTCCAAGTTTTTTTATCTAAAGTTTCACTGTAGGTAGCACACGTTAGCAAAAAGTTTCAGGTAAACTACAATGTCATATTTTCCATGGGAAAATGTTGTATCGAAACCTTCTCGACCAGTCAGGACCATGAGAGAAAAACCAGTTGGAACAGTCAAGTTCTTTGACTGGATGTCCAAAAGGAAGGCAGATGCAGGACATGTTTCTGTCACATGGGGACAGCCAGCCATTTTCACTCGCACCTCTGCTGCTTCGCTGTTATTTTCAGGGACAAAGGAAAAAGCTTTGTTTAAATTGCCTATCTCCCAATAAGATGACATGGGATTCATTAATTTCTTTTCTTGCTTACTAGAAGTTTTAAAAGCCTTCAGGAACACCATCAAGGGGTAATATTTAGCATACAAAAATCCCATTGGAAAAAAGCCTCACAGCTCAGAAACATCAGCATGACAATCAAGTAACTGGCAGCGTACTTAACTTACTACCAAGTCTGCTGAATAAAACGTCAAATTTTCACCAGAATTAAGAGGCCATTTCCTGGAATAAGGTCTGCAAGTCATAATACAAAGACATAGAGAACCATAAACACTGGCAGAATACATCTAATTTGGAAAGGTACTTTCTAAGTTAGTGTTAGACCTTGTCCTCGGCCCTAAATTCGAAGCGATGCAGCCCTATATGAAAGACACTTAGACATGATCGGCTAAGTCATCAAAATGATTTATCTCCACTAGCAATGTGGACCTCCAGTCACAACATGGTGTAATTAGAAAAAGATGCAGAATCTCTTGTTTTCTGTATTACAGAAGAAAACACAGACTAGAATTGGATGATTATGCTAATTTTTGAATGGCTATTTAACATTTGGACACGCTTCCCTTCCCTTCCTTCCAATAAGTCATGTGATAAACAAACACACTTCAGAGTGTTTTGAGTCCAAGATTCCACTTCCAACAGATTCCTATCTAAAATATTTACAGGTAATACAGAAAGTTTTTAGGCTTCTGGTTACTATATGCATTATGGAAAGCAAACATTTTATAAGTGAAAATCCAACATAATTCCATGGGGATTCCACAGAATTAGATTTCCCTAAATCTTATATACTTTAGTGGAGAAGGGTCTGTAATGCTACAGTTTTAATTAAAATACTGTAATAACTTCTGGAATTCTATAGTAGGGACATAATTTCGAATTCAATTCCATCACAAGCCTCCAAAAACTTTACACAAAAAAATATTTCCTATTAAATTCCACAAAGCATCTTCTCAAGGACACCGTTTTCCCTTGTAAATAAGAAGTCCTCTTTTAATCAACACGATCAAGCAGATTATTTCCACAAGACAACACCAAATTTATTGATTACTGTTTTTAAAAGCAATATCCTTACATATCTTTATTATTTTCAAGAATAGGATAAATGCGTTTGAACACTTTTCCCTTAATATATCACAACAAAACCAAAAATCTTTCCAGTAGAGCCATGAATGCTCATGCTCCACACAAATTCAGCTTCTTCCTGAATGGATTGTACGTGGCCAAAACGTAACATGTCTCTCGAAAGCATGTTTTAAATTTAGTTAAAATAACACAAGATTGCAGTCTAGACCAAACACGCCATGAGCTCATCTTTTTCCGCTTTGCAGAATCATTTCAGCTTTTATTCCTACGCCTTTACCGCTTTTTGCCAAAATACACGGCACTAGCATCTCAGCATTTCTCGCCTGCATTAACAGCGGATGGCTGCTTTGAGTTCTCCTTAAAGTGTTTAATAGGGCTGGGCAAGCCTTCAAAAGCTAGGAGCTTAAATTTGGATATGCATCTGAAAGGTTGCTGCTTGCAGCATTTGACCTTTCTACATGCAGTTAATTCTCATTAATTAATGAGAACTCGCTCTGCCCCCTTCCAAAGGGCAGAGCAGAGTTGTTATCCCTGTTAATAGAGGGAGGAGCAGCACTGGAATCGCTTGCCTTAGTTGAGACCCCAAACCGGTCAGCTCCATTTTGCAAATTGCTTCTTGAATCCACACCTTGGAGGAGGGACAGGCACCCCTCGTGGTAAGGAGGGACCAGGCTAGGGCTGGGGTCTGGCCCACTGTCGTCACATAATTTCCCCCCAATCCCCTCAAGTCCACAGCCGAATTACAGGGATTATAATCCAGTTTGCTCCTTTTGAACTTGTGAGGGCCAGAGAGAGGCCAAAGAACAGCAGCAATACAGTAAGGCATTGAAATCCTGGGGGTTTTAAATAAACGGAACACGTGTAAGTTGGATTCCGTATCCAAATCCCAAATGAATTGTAGAATTAACCTGGAAGCAGGGAAAAAGCTTAATTATGTTGTTGAATCGAGACTGGGGAGCAGATAAACTGGCTCCATGGAGTCAACGAGACTTTTGCTGCTGACTGCACTGGGGTCAGGGTTAGACTCCAATTGAAGAGAGAAGCTGCTTCCGCAAATCAAACGATCCCATATGGGACCTGAATCTAATATGGCAGGAATTCTGAAAAGGTAAACAGGAATCCAGCTCCTGGTGAACTTGTAGCTTCAAATAACATTAAAGACAGGGATGGCAAAGGAAACTAAAAGCACACCACCATGCCATTACACAATTTAGGAAAATGGAGGTAATGTGGAGACCACAACATGCTTCCAGAAAAGAGAAGCACCAGCAAGTCCCATCCTCAAGTTGCTGCCTCGTAAGTAAAGGGACTTCTGCTCAGGGATATTCAGGTTCATAAAAATTACAGATGATTCTACTACCGATCGGGTTCTGTTTTTTTTTTGCCCCCAGTTACAAAAGCTAGTAACATCTGGAATTGCACTAATTAGAATGAATGCATTAGCACAAAGAATCAAAAACGTGCTCTATGCAAAGGCAAAAATTGGTATGGTCCTGCATTGCTACGGCACGGGGAAAGCTTTAACACAACGTTTTAAATTCCTGAAAAATACAAGTGCACTTTTTTTTGGTAGATGCTGGCTTTCTTGTAGATTTTGAGATAGGCTCTGAGGCAAATGCCATCTTGTGTATAGGAGTGATCTAATCTTCCTAACACTGACGATTAAGGTTGCAACATCAACTCTTGATATAGTGAGGAGCTGGTGAAAAAAATGACAGCAACCCGTGATTGCCTGTCTCGGGAAAGAGTAAGTGTGTACTCTGCAACCCACTCATTGCAATATCCACCACGAATGAGTTGCCATAGAAATGGTGCAGGCACCACTGGATTGCCTATTGCTTTCAGCAAATTGGAAAAAAGCCATGTAGCAATGTTTTAGTCGATTTGTTGGTTCATACGAGATTGTGAAAACAGCTTAAATTGTCCAGCTATAATACCAGTAGCCCAGGAGACACTACTATCAGGACGGTGGTGAAAGATGCAAAGAACGCAGAAATCGCTCTGGGAGGAAAGGTCTGATCTCACGAGGTGAGAGCAACCACAGCTCTGCTGACACATCAGTAGGGCAGGCACCTGCTGGATGGCCCGGGAGTCTGCATTGCCCCTCCAGTTTCTGCACGGCGAAAGGCAGCACAGAGCAACAGCCAGTGCTCCTGTTTAAGCACAAATTGCTCACGATTCAGAATAACTGGATGCACATAGTCATTCTGGGTTTTCAAACAGTTAGGCTGTCTACAGTGTCCTGAGCAGCACTAGCAGATATGCAGTAAACATAATTACATCTACGTTTTGAAGAGGGAAAAACCCACAGTTGCTTAAGTCTTTCACTGATGCAGCTATTTATTGTTATGGCTCTTTGGAAAACTGTTGCCCATAGAATTGTATCCTGTCCACCCCTCCCATGATAGGTGTTTCACATCCCTAGTCCTTCTGAAAACAAGTTTTCCCCTCTTAAGGGTAAGAAAATAACAACAAAATTAAAATTAAAAGTTGAAAGACAATAAATTGTTTTCCTACGACAATTTTCAGGCTAAAATAATACTATTAAAAATTCCCGATTTGGATAAGTAAGTGCTTGTAACCCTCAAATTAAAACTAAATAGAAGAAATATTTACTCCAAATATTTCTGTTTTGTTAAAGCCAATTAAATAAAACATTCAATCATTTTGACTTAGGTTATATCCCTCTCCCCCGAGGCATGGCTGCAGACAGAAGAGGAATTGTTCCAAATACCCATCAATCCCCAGAAGGCAAGGCCCAGACATATAATTAGACATCCTTGTTCCTTTCTATTTAGAACATCTTTTACATAAATCCTTGGGTCCTCATTTAACTTTTATTGAAAATAAAACGTTTGACATTTTGCCCTGGTAACTACTGAGCAGCACGGAATTAGGACTTCAGGCTGTGACACCCATACACGACTAACCCCACCGTAAATACTAACAAAAGGTTATTACGTAAAACAGAGGTAGAAAAATACCTTCCAGCATCAGCCTAAAATCACAGGTCAATTAGTTCTCTCCATCTAATTGAGGACTTTTGTCTAAATAAAGCTGAATAACAACCTCTGACTGGTTAACTGACTTTTAAAAAAAGGAACAGCAAAGGATAGGAAAAGCCCTTTTCAAGCCAATGTAAGAAAACTGCTAAAGGCTGTTCTAAATAAGGAACATAAGTCTTTCCTAAAGCCATCATTATTAAACGGCCATGCTTCCAAGGGAAAAAAACCAAACCAACCACACGTTGTTTTTGTTCTGCCATAGTCATTAATGCTTGCAGAAGTCCCCTCATCACTCGTGTCATTTTGCATCCGGAGGACGTAAGAGAGCTCATTCCTTGGTAGCTTGGAGCCAAGAGCTCAGATTTCTTCTCCGGGTCCTTTGGCTGAGATCTGCCAATCTCTCCCACAAACTGCTAGGGCTTGCCTTCCCTTTTCATGCCAACTGCCTACCAGCCCAGGGTAAGAGCAAAAACCAAATACTGCAAAGCAGGATACGAGTGATCGGAGCAAAGTACGACACTCAGGGACTTCCACACAGACTTACTCCACATAAACCATTTAGTCCTTCTCTCTCAGTTTTCCTGCCTGAAAAAAAAGCAGCAACTATCAATTACCTACTTTGTAGGTCATATATTTGCAAAGCCCTCAGGGAAATGAACAACATTATACAAACTATATGCACACATGTTAACACTGATTAATTTTCTCTGTGCAAATGTATCTTTTTTTCTTCCTCATTGCCACTCCTCTCAGTATATCAGCAGTCTCATCTGGAGGAGGATGAGGAACTGCTGACGGCTGAAGTATTTTCCGCAGTTACTCTTTTGAGATTCAGAAATGCAACCACTCAACACAGCCCTACGTTCAGCTGACTGTTTCCTTAATAGCTTTGCGCTTTCATGTGTTTCCTCATTTTCTGTTACGTGAATTTAAGGCAATCTGATTTCCAAGTTAATTTGAAATGATGCAAGATCCATTAGTTGAGGGTATCATTTGCAAAATAACTCCGAGGGACAACTTTCACTCACTATACTTTCAGGTATACTTTCAGCAAACAAAAGCTGATCTAGTGATGTGAATAAAGTCAGCAGGATATACTGATGTGCTTTTTGGGTCATATAGCAGAGCACAGAGATATGGTCTAACTACCTGAGAAGCTTGTAATAAATGCAACAGCTCCTAATAGCCTGAGTTATACACTAATGAGCAGCCCTTTTGTGACAGTGCATATATAAATGACGATCAGAGTATGCATGCAGCGTTGCAAAAGGCCACCTATAAGCATTTTTCTTAGGAGTTTGGGATCCGTATTTTCTGAGAAATAGAATGGAATAAAATCATTGCTTCAGTTACCAAAAAGTAATCCAGAGGGAAACTGAGGACTTGTACTTTGTCAACAGCTCCACAATCACAGAATCGCAGAATTGAAGAACGGTACGGATTGGAAGGGACCCATAGAGATCATCTAGTCCAACCCCCCTGCCAAAGCAGGATCACCTAGGGCAGGCCACACAGGAACGCATCGAGGCAGGTTCTGACAGTGTCTAGAGAAGGAGACTCCACAACCAACCAAAGGCAGCTCCCACGAGAGAACAGATGCTGATCCCCTGCACCCAAGGGTAGAATTGAACTTTCTGACTTGTAGCATTCAAAAATGACCATTTATGCTCATGGCTGGAAAAAACTGCACTGGCATAGGTTGCACAGAGAGGTTGTAGAGTCTCTCTCCTTGGAGATATTCAAAAGCTGTCTGTACATGTTCCCAGGCAACTGGCTGTAGACGACCCTGCTTGAGCAGGGGGTTGGACCAGACGACCTCCAGAGGTCCCTTCCAACCTCCATCATCCTGTGATTCTGTGAAATGGGCTTCTGGTCTGGATACTGTGGAGATGTCAGAAGTAATATCTCAAAGTCATCCTTGAGTAAATGTAATCGTAAGCACCCAAACTGCTGAAGTGACAATTGTTAGAAGCTGGAAGCTGAGGGAAATCCCAAAGCAGAGGCTGAGGGATGGAGGTGTGGTTGGATTTTCCTCAACCTCTTCAACAACTGCAAATCCTCCACTCTTAGATGTGTATGCAGGCAATAGCTTACAGGCAGGAGGTCATGCACATATTCCACAACTGAAGCCAGCAGCCTTTGAAGATAGCAATAGTCACCTTCATTTTTACTGACCATCTAATGTAGTGGGAGAGCTGAGCAATATCACAATAAAAATACAACACGTTACATTTTCAGCTGCTGTCCTTACGGTGAAGACATTGGACAACTTAAGTTGATAATGCTACCAAGACAAAGAGTCTCGGAGGACAATCCTCATGAAACATCACCTCATCTCTGTATTGAGCTGTTTCAAGTATATAAAAAAAAAATCTGTGTTAAAAAAAGCAAAAACATTTTGGGTAGTTTTGCCAAGCAATCTGCTCTCAACTGACTCTATCACCTCTCACGCCATCATACCAAAACTTAAAGGCAGAGAACACACTGAATAGCGATATAATGTTTGAAGTATTGTAAAAGGGAAGAAGTAATCATTCCTGCTTTTAGAAAATGGGACGGTGGTCTCATTAGAAAGGATTTCAATCGCAATAGTTACCTCGGCATGTAAAGGACTCGCTCTGCCACCACAAATCCCACCCTGAAGAAGAGGTTGCTGGCTGGGATGAATGGGAAAACCAGGAACAACAAGCCAACCAAAACTTCTTTGTGTTCCAGCTTCTGCAATAACACAAAATTAAACAAATATCAACTAAAAAAAAAATCCAACCAGATTCACCACTAACTTTACCCTTTCCTTTTGAGATTCTTATTCATAAAAGCAGCAACTTAGATTAACGTTTGATATCTTTTGCATTTAAAAGAAATTATTCCAAGACACTGTTCTTCCATATTTATACAGCTCGTGCTTTCAGTTTGCCCAGAAAATACCCAAACACTAAGCACGGTGTGTATTATTACCCCTGGCATCTTTTCCAAGGTCACCTCTGCTGTATTCAGCAATCGAGATGGCATAGGTAGTACTTAAAAATATACCACACATTGGTAATACGTGTAAGTATAGAATAGAATGAATGGAGACATTAGCATGTGTACCACAGTGTGGCTGTATGTAAATAAACAAACGCATACCACACACACACAGACTTCTGTGTTCAATCCCAAATGTTTATAACTGCGAAAAAGCTGTTCAGTTGCATTTTGTGTAAAGAAAACTAGCCCCAAATGGCACATTAATGTGGTCATTCTATCCCTTTCGAGATAGTATCTAAACATGAAATGATACTTTTCACTCACAAGGTCTCCATACTCGTACAGAGTAGGAAAATTGAGACACGTTATATGTTAAAATTAATGTCTTTTACTTGAGCTCAGTTAACACCCTCCACTTGAGCTCACTTTAATGTTGGCTCACTCTTTGAGGGGAAATTGAATTGCCACGTGCAATTCAAAACAACTGTGATCTTCACGGCTGACCCAAGCTGACACAAGCATCTCAGGATGCCATGATCAGCAGCAGCCACCATGAGGAGAGACCCAAGCCTCCTCAGGCTACTTGACTTTCAGATTTAGCTCCACCCCAAGAGGGTGAGTCAGCTCCTGCTTTCCGTTAGTGATCTCAAAGAATGGCATGAGGCTAGGAGAAGTGTGGCATTAGGTGTGTTCCATCACTCAGGCAGACATCCGTGCTTTCCTGCCCTGCGATACCACTGCCTCACCAACTGCTGCGGCGCCCTTCTGCAGCCATGGCGAGAAGCTGCGTCACACTTCAGAACAGATGCAACCAGAATCACTTAACGGCTGCAGCACTTTCTAATTGTTCTGGGCAATTTCTCAGCTTTGGAGAGCAAATCGACTTCTCTTTGCTGGAGGGATCTAAATTTAGAAACGTTGAACAAGATTTTGGAGTAGAGGAAGGGAATCTGATCAGTGATGCAGGGCCAAGCAGTACAATCTGCCTTGCTTTTGCACAACTATGGACTGTGACACCAGTTACCGCTGCTCTAGTCAGTGGATGAAATTCAGAGTTCCCAATATTAAAATATATTAATCCTATTCTGTGAGAAAGACAACAAATGTTTTCTATAGGTATCAAATGCAAGGGTACATGTCAGGAGGCTCTGCTGTCACTTTAGAGGAGCTGAACCACAAGATCACAAAAAAGCGCGCCGGCTTCCCCTGGCCCGAAGAGGAAACATGTGGCAGAGAGGGGAGCAGAATTCACATCTCCAGACTCCTTTATCAATACCTGCTTTAAACAGCATCACAGTTACCTGCTTATATTGCCCACATTTTCAACATCTTGAATCGGTTACTAGTGCCTCCTAGCAGTCACAACAGCACCTAAAATACAGTGTTCCCCGAGCTGAAGCTGACACCAATCCATAAAGCTGATGAGCAGAGGTGCCTGGTAATGGTCATTTTGACTTGTAATTACAATAAAAGATTGAATAGAAAAAAAAAGAAAAGGATTAAAACGTACTTCTTCACTCTGAATGCAAATTATCAGTCCTAATTCCAACTTCCCTCGCACCCAGATCTGGATGTATACTCCATTTCTCTCCTGCCATTTGATGCTCCCCTCCCAGTTTGTCTGGCCAAATTATGGTGGCCATTTGCTGCCACCGCTTTACCCCAGGGCTTGAAGCACAAACAGCCAGAGGCACAAGAAGGTATGTTGAGCCAAAGAGAGTGCACTACTAATGCATAAAATGTTCTCTGTTCCCAAGATACGCTCTTGCTTTCAAGTGAACCAGCTATCAACTATTTCTCCACTTGCTGTTCATTAAATCAGTAATCAGAAAAGCAACCTCTAGTCAACATCTATAGGAAGAACATGGTATTATTCACGGCTGCAATGTCGCAGATAAGCAAAGCAATGCTGGAGAAAGACAAATAAAACCTGTACATCAAAAGGAAAAGAGAAAAATGTAGGAATTAGCTCGGCTGGAGGAGAAAATGGTATTGTGTGCCCCTTCTCCCTCCACAACAAGTCACAGCTCTAGACTAATGCCATTGAGGGCTGCCAGCTCAGTCCCTTAGGCCAGAGCTCAGAGACAGGAGCCCAGCGCCCATGAGCCAGCCTCACAGAGCAGCAGGGCCCTTTGTGGTGCTACTTATTTCTGAAGCAAAAAAATATCTGGCAGGGCCCTTTTTACAGCATTCAGTTCAGGCAGAGGCTTTTGTGAAGAGCTGGTCCTTTGAAGGCCAGGCTTCAGCTGATTTTGTGCTATGCATGGTCCTGCCTGTCAGCTGGCAGGTGAAACAGCTGAGCTCGTGCTGCGGTCACTCCAGAGCTCAGCTTGGGTTTCTCTACCTAACCATTAACTTGTCCAAAATTTGTACTGAGACTTTGTGTATTCGACACCTTGGCCCTATGGCTGGGTCCTGCCCATGAGGAGAGGCTGGAGAGAGCCCCTGCACGGGAAGAGCAGATCATCTGAAACTCATCTGTGGCCATTAAGAAAAGGGTCTGGGTGTCGCCTCTGGTGCAAGCAACTCTTAAATCATTGGCTGCCCGTAAGTTCAGAATTGATATCGGAGGAAAAGGTTACCCTATTCACAACCAAATCTTATTTCTCACATCCCTAAATACTTTCTGCTGACCAACTGGATACT
The DNA here is from genome assembly GCA_013396935.1 of Baryphthengus martii. Taxonomy (NCBI): domain Eukaryota; kingdom Metazoa; phylum Chordata; class Aves; order Coraciiformes; family Momotidae; genus Baryphthengus; species Baryphthengus martii. The sequence goes on from VWZK01004356.1 coordinate 630,198, forward strand.
GAGCAAAATCGGTCTTTGCCCTCACCTTTAGGCACATTCTTCTGTCCCAGCCTTGCCAGGGTTGGAGGCGCAGCAGAGCTATCTGTCCCTGCCTTGCCAGCACGGGCTAACATCTGCTCACCTAGGCAGCTCAGAGGAAACAGAAAAAAAGGACAGAAATGCAACTACAATGTGTTGAAAGGATTGTTTGTACCACAGGTGATATCCACAGACAGCAAATGCTAACAACAAACAGCACAAGTCCCATAAGATACCATATTCTTCTTTGTCTTTTTCCCTATCAAAATTTAATTTGCAGATGCACCTTTTATTCCATCTCCTCCTGGAGAGATTGATGGATTTATAAATGAGTAGACAAGCAGGATAGAACGGCACAAGAACATCAGGGGCAGGTACCATAGGGCTGCAAGAACAGAGGGCAGCAGGAGCTTCCATCCAACAAGACCTATAGGAGATGCCCTTCGTATCTTTTTAAAACAACAAAAAAAAACAACCTATTTCTTGTTACATGGTGGGAATCAGGGAGAGTGGGAGAAGAAATATTTGGACCATTTATTTGGTTTAACTACTCTGGTCGTATGAGTCCATTTAAGAGATAGCTGAGCTAAAGGTGGCAGAACCATCATATTCCAGGTGTCTTGAGCAGTAGTAAAAGATTTAAAGAGTAGAAGACAATTTTGTCTTCCCTTTTCCTTAAAATAAAAAAAGCTAGGACTAGAAATTATAGATCACTTCATTCCTTTTATAGAGAGACATCTCTTTTCCTCACAAAGATAGTGCTTTCTTTTAGAAATAATAAAAAAAAATTATCTTCCTATGTGTCACAAAGGTCTTTGGGGAAAAAAAAAGTTAAAGGCACCTTCAAATTAACCTTAGAAAGGTTCCTTTTGTTAAAGACAAGTTGACTTCAAATCAAAACAGCATTCATTAGAGCAGATAGTTTGGTAAGGGTTTTCAAATATATACCTGCCTCTAATTCCAATTAGGCTTTCATTATATTGTAACAAAAAAAAGCCCCACACATAAAACACACATACACAGAACAAAAAACAACATCAAAAAAACAAACCCCAAACAAACGAACAAAAAACCTTAACAAACCAAAACAGAAACCAAGAAAGAATATTTTTAGCCTGCTACTTTTCATAGGCTTATCAAAAAACTCAAAACCACCACCTGTTCTCCCCAAAGGCAAGGCAAAAAAATTGTCACACTACCTCAAACAAAAGAGCAGAGAATCACTCCAAGGCCAAAACCCATCACCACAGCAATAAATCTCAAAAATTTCTTCCTTGGCAATTTGGGGAAAAAGGATGAAAATCTTGAGTTTACAACTGAAAGATCTTCCCTTATTACACATAAGACATATTCCTGATCCACAAAAAAAATATTTCCTGACTACTGTTAAATCACAAGTCTTGCACAAGCGTGAGCCCACAAAGTATGAGCGCAGAAGGTACACAGACTACTTTGACATATCTGTCATAAAATTTGGACTTGTATAAACCCACTGTATATTCCTTATTTTCCCCATTGAGAAAGCATCATCCGAGGAGCCAGATCCATTAAGTCTCACCCTGTGATGGCAGGACTTACATTCACATTCCCTGGCAACTCCAAGGGCTGAGGTGATGGATAGCGGAGCCATGAGGACAGCCTTCCTCCCAGATGGACAAAGTTGCACCTTGGGGATGATAGCAGCTGGGCAAACAAGTTCAAGCAAATTCTTTTCTGCTCAACCCTGAAATGTTTCCGAAAGTGCTTTGCCTGTTTGATGGGAAGGTGGCAATCATATGGGTTTCATTTCTTCCTCTAACAGTTTATTTTGAGAATGAGGAAAGTGTCACCTCTCCACCATTTAGAGAAAACAGCTCCGTAGAGTGAAGACTGACTTCCTACCAAAAGCATAAATCACCCTCTGCCAGCGAGCTGGGACGGTCCATTGCATCCAGTGAGACGTTATGCTTGGAACATCTGACTGCAAGCATAGAAAAGCTGGTACCCAGGAAAGCTGGTAGTGTATGGCTGTATAAAAGCAATGATTGCTATTAAATATCTTCAAATCCTTGCAAGCCTAGGAGGTAAGCACATTACTCATCATAAGAGACACAGAGATTCAGAGAAGCTACGCAACTGTTGTAGGCCACAGACAGAGGGTGAAACTTCAGTTTATTCCTACAATCCATTTGTGCAAACCCTTAAGGGCAGACTGCATGCTGACTTAATTCATGTATTTCTGTTGTACCAGTCACTCCTGAAGCCACACGCAGCTCAGGAACATGACTCCCCACTGGCCTGCACCAAATCACTGACGGTGTCTCACCTGGCAAGAGGTCAGGATCTGCAAGCATCTCTTCTTGGCCTTTCAACATATACAGTACTAAAGATAAAAGGGACTGTAGAAGCATGCCAAATTCACTCTGCATTTGTGCATATAGTGATAAAAAGCAAACTTAAGCTAACCAGGGATCAATCCTAGCGATTCATTCTTTCACAGGAAAAAAAAATAAAAATCTGCTGATGTAAAACTCACAGAAGCAAGCACTGGGTGCTCTGAAATTCCACCTCACTGGTGCAGGCACAGACAGGTCATAGCAGAGCTCCACCATGCTCCATGTACCATCAGCATGGTCTCTTTCAGCTCATCAGCAGAAATCAGTGTAGGACACATGAATCTATATTCTGTGACCAAACAGGAGGGTACTGTGGAGCTACAGCTATGGCTATTTTGCTCTGCTCTCTATGCCATCACCTCTGGAGCAACTGGTACCAAAAGTCAGGTGTCAACAGATGGTCTGAAAAACTCAAACAGCTGGTAAGGAAAAGGTAACTGCCCAGCTTCAAATCTGGCTCAGACACCTGGTTTAATCAGCTTTTTCCTACAAAAAAGGAGCTACACATCCTGTAAGCACTACAATTTATCAAGAATTTTATTCTTTCATCTCACTAAAAAAAAACCAAACAAACAAAACCCTGCAAAACCCATTAAAAAAAAAAACAACTAACCAAAAAAAAACCCACCACCAAAAACCAGCATCTTCAGTAGCACCAGCTGCTTGAACGCCAGGCTTAGCAACTCACTGTCTTCCTAAAATAACTGTTTTCCTCGGTGACCATCTAGTTCTGATAAAATCACCCAGAGTTACTACTGACTAGAATTAAGCAAATTTTATACTTCATAGATAGCCCAAACCACAGAGATTTCCAGTGATATTTTGACCATCACTGCTGACTGCTCATTAACTACCTGACACACTGATCCTATTTCAAGCATTCACCAACAATAACAGCTACTTTCCAGTTCACCAGCAGCAGCACCTTTTCAAGAACTGGTGTACATGCAAACACACCCCAGTCAGAAATTGAATCAAACCCCCTGAAATTATCATTGGCTTCCTAACCCAGGATTAGCTGAAGAGAAATCCTTGGCACGTACCTCAGACCACCCTAATGAGATTGTTCACTTCCCGTTTGCAGAAGGAAGCAAGTCCTGATCTGTACTACTAGGTAAAACAACCTATTTTTCAGAAATGCTGAAAGTCCCTAAAAACTTTATTTACATCAGTGGGAATTGTGAATGCTCAACAACTCTGGAAGTCAGGCTTTCAATTATGGCATAAAAGCAGAAAGTAGTGCTTTCCCCAACCCATAACTCACAGCAGGGCACAGAATTATATTCTACTGATACTTCACTTTCCATTTTAGTATCTTAAAGTAAAATTTTGATACCTGCTACTTTCTTTTTCCCTTTAGACCTCAGCTACTCATCCATCCAGCTATGTGTTCATGGTCATTCTCATCCAGGTTTCTAAAATTCCCTGAAGATAAAAGCTCATTTTCCCAATCCTTAATCTCTGCAACCTCTAATTCCACTTGACAAGCCAGTTTAAGCAGGATGCAGGAGCACAAGCATCTTTGAAAGAGAAGTGGAACATGCCGAAAGGAAATAGGAAAGTTACATTGCTCCAGGAATTAGAATAATGCTTTTGACCTTGTGGTTGTTTTCCCCTCTTCCCTTTCATTCTGTGACTACAGGCTGCTTCACTGTGCAGAGGGGAAAAAAAAAAATAAAAAGAGAGAAAAAAAGGTAAAATTTAAACACATGCCCACTATTTGCAGTATATTAAAGCAACTTTGGTGATGGTGAGTTTACCCTTAATGACAAAAATCACACAATAGTTTGGCAACCTAATGTTAAACTGTGACCAAGTAGCCACAACGAGTACCCTTATCTCCTCCAGCTGTAAATTTCTCAGTCCTCATTCCACCTACCCTCTCCTACTCACCTAACCATTGTGCCACTCCAAAACCTTTCAGTTCTGAGTGGACCTTGAAATGTTAACTCAAAATCAGAAGGAAATGGCAGAAATAAGAATAGTATCTTTGAAAATACAGTAATTCAGCATTAATAAGCTGGAAAATGGCAGAACTATCTGTCCCTATAACAATGACCTACCTAGTGGGACAAACTCCTGCAGGAGCTAAGAGCCTATTGGCGAGATGCTGAATATCTTCACGGCGAGCCAAATCAGAACTACTTCAGCTGTGGTTGTATTTACTTACTTCAAACCTGTTAATTTCAAACATCTACCAAGAGAAAAAAAAAGGAGAGGGCAACCAAAAAACCTAATGTAAAAGGTATTTCGATAATTCTTGTGTTTGTTTTTTTTAATTCAGAACAGCAGCTGCATACAGACAGACCGAGGAAGGTTTCTTCATTTGCTTGTTTGTTGGCTGGCACAGCAAGCACCCTGGGAAGGCTTTTGCGTTTCTTCCAGCCCCACCAGGGACCTGCAGCTGATGCGCTTGCTGCACTCGACAGAGCAGAAACACACGCGGGGCCCCGCAAGCAGCTCCCCCCGCTTCCCCCAGCTTCCACTAAAACAGTGTCTTTCGAGCTTATTACTCTCTCCCCGCAGCAAACATTAACAACAGAAGCAGCACAGAAAAAAACTCACTGCTAAGGATTAAGAACATCAGTCCTGACCTTCTCTCTGTGTGGAAGGAATTCAAGTGGGCCCTCAGGAAAATGAAAGCAGGATTTATTTTAAATGGACCTTTTATGAAAATGACTGTGGTTTCCAGCTCGTCAGAGAGACTCTGTCGATAAATAGCCTTATTCACCTTGCTGTGCCTTTGAAGCAGGTATTGTTCTGGAATTGTTGTGGCATATGAATTTTGCTAGGCATACTTTCTAACCGTGTTGATTCTACTGTAGAATATTATAAAATGCAATTGTTCCCAGAAAGGTCCACAAACTGCGATTTATTAACGAAATGCCAAACCTAGGAAATGAGGCAAAGGCCTCAGGAGTGCAGGGTAAAGTAAACAGCATGACAGAATACGCATAATGAGTGCTAGCAAAAACAACAGAAACCTGTACGCGAAGAAAAGATGCAAATGTGTTCCTCTCCTTAATGGTATTAAACATGATCAGCTAAAAAATATAGTCCGTGAGTGACTAAGGAACATGCTTAGGTGATATTCATACATATAAACCACCAGATAAATGGCAATATGATGTCAATTACAACACAAATTATATAATAATTTGCTACAAAATGCCTTGTCTTGACTAAGAAGTAGTATGCAGAGAAATGTAGAGGGAGCAGTACCTTAAAATTAGATAGGAAGTAAAAAAAACCTAACTGTAGCATATGAAGAGATAATAATACATAGATATCTCAGTTGCATGTAATGAATATAACCTAAAAATCATCATAATTTCCTGTCCTGTATGTAACCATGTCACACACAGTAGCAAAGCACGTTCTTTAAAAAGATATATCCTAGAGGACAATAGAGATTTTTATTTTTTTTTTAATTGATGCGAAACGTAAGTCGCACTCCCTCCTCAGACACGAGCAAACTGTTGCACATCATCACATGCTGAAGCGGTAGAACCTGCTGTGAGGCACCATAAGGTCATAGGTATAAATGCAAGATGAGGAGGAGGGCCAAGCAGTTCGAGGTACAATAAATTCCCCTAGACTGGTCAGAGACCAAAGCCAGTTTCAAATCAGCTTTCCAGATCACCTCGCTCTGAATTATCCCATCACACACAGATGAGTTTTCCCCACTATCAGCCCTCCACAGATCATGTACCACATAGAAAGCGGAATCTGATCCATCGTGTGCTCTGTACTTACGTTGACAGCTACAACTACAGGACAAGCTGAATTTTAATCACACTGCTAATTAAGCAGTGACCTAAAAATGCCATGTAAAGTGGTGTTTCAAACCAAAGGGTTTTCGTTTCATGCTCATTGAATTATGATGATATGTCAGAGAAATAACTGTCGCCCTGACGATACGCCAAGAATTGTTGTCCTCTCTAGTCCACCAGGTGTTCACCGTTTCTTCCAGCATGGCAAGGCAGTGCTATGGGCCCTCGGGTATGCTAGTAGCCATATGAAGCATCAGACAGATTGTTTCTCTGGCTTTGTAACTGGTGTGTTTAACAAATAAAAAGAGAGAGATTCATCCATTTCACTGGTACCTCTGTAATCTGCTTAGTCCCAAAAATGGAAGGCAGACCATGTCCGTTCCTTTCAGCTGAAGCTATCTTTGAAAATGAACAATAAACAAATCTCATCCTCTTTTCTCAGTTGTTATTATTTGTCTGGGATGTAGGCATTTGCAAGAGCATCACCAGCCTTTGTCACATCCCTGGCACGCTTCTCAGAGCTCAACCAAAGCCCTCACTGAGTGAGGAAGTTCACTGCACAGAGCTGAGCAGAACCTGAAGATTCTGAGACCTGCTGGTGACTCCCAGTGCCTTGGCCAAAACAGCTCAAGAGGTCAATTTGCAGAGCATGCTGGGCATCTGCATTGTGAAAAATCAAGTCGGAAAAGGTTTCAAAGAGCTGCTTAATGGACTGCAACTCTGCCACGTTAGTCACTAAGAAAAAAATCTTGGCCAGAAATGACAGCAATGTCCTTTACTCCCAGAGTGGGAGGTGAGCCAACGAGCAGGCCTTTACTCCCAGCATGCTTCCTGAAGTCGGACATGAATTGTCACCTGTCATAGGGATGGCTGCAGCAAGAGACAAGCATGGTTGGGAACCTAAACACTTTGCAGAACAAGAAGCCTCTCTTCAGGAGCTACACACAGGGAGCTCTTTGACTGATAAGCAAGTGGTATTAGCACTATGCACACGAAATGACCCAATGAATGAAAGTTACGTACAAGGAATCAACAAAGCAATTTTTTAAGCAACTTCCTCATTATGTAAGAACAACAACAGGACAAGTACAAGAGGAGGACCAGAAGGAAGGCTTCTCTCTCCAAACAATACAGAACTGGAGAGCTGCCTTCGTTATTTCTGCAGTTTTCAGCATAAAAACAATAAATAAAAAAAAAATATCCCATCTAGTAACAGGCATGTTCCAAGCAAAGCACTGTTTCCTCTCCTTCTGAGGTATAACAACGTTCACAGAATTAAATGGAACAAGAAAGCTCCATGCCTTAGATGTTCTTTATCAGGGCTGCACATACATGCCAACAGGGTTATCACCCTGATCACAAACGTCACCAGCAAATTAGCCCTTTTTAAAATTCAGTGGCGACCAAGGCAGAAATCCAATACCCGCATTCTCTAATAACAGTCCATGTAATATATTCTGTGAGTCTCCTGTGAGCTTGTTTTTGCAGATGCACACGCATCGCCTCTTGCCACCGAAAATTAGTCCGGTATTCACCGCACAAACGTCTTCACTTATGCCAAAGTAATTGCTAGCATTTCCACTCTCCCTGTCACAGAAAGGAAAGCCTTAGTGCCAATGAGAATGAATGAGAGGTTTTGTCCTCTCTTACCTCTGCACACCTACGGACTCAGCCGAAAGGCGTACAAACCGCACGCCCGTTCGCTCTGAAAGCATTCCTTGGAAAATTGCAAGCTATTGCTTCCAGGTTAGACTTTGCAATGAAAAAGGAGAGGAAAATGGCTGCTAAGACACTTTTGTGTATTAGCTTCAAAAAGAAAGCAGAACCTCTTACACTTCGTGAAATGTGAAAAATCAACTGATGCGTCTCATGCTGCCTGCAAGCTGCAGAATACTGAGGACTAGCCTGTCTGGGGATTGACTGAAGGCTGGTCCTTCTTGGGGGGACTAATGTCTATGAAAGGTCACTGCTGTTGCATTTGGAAACAATCTTTCTTAAGAGCCTAATATAATTAATTGTGCCTGCAGTTCACGTGTGCTGAACTTCCCTCTCCTCACTTCAGAAAACATTCCTGAAAGCGTCCAGAGCCAAACGGGATCGATTATTTCCAGGAAATGTGCCTCTTCCTACTGTTTACTTTCCTCAGTAATTCGTACTACTCAGTACAACACAATCATCTTTATACCACTTAATGGCAGCATGAAAATTGGGTTGTTATGAGAGTAGTTAAAAATAAAATAGAAAATACTTTAAGAAATTTAGACTTTCCTGAAAAGCAGAGTATTTCAGCTACCTCTACTTATACTTAGGGCTGGAGAACCACATCCAAGTTGACCCCCCCCAGGAACCACTACCAATTTCACATTCAGAGTGGGTTTGCTAGGAGGCTGTGAGCAGAGACTGATTAGAGTACTTTGTCAAGAATAGGTGATAGCTCCAGTTTTACTTGAGTTAGACACATAAGCAGATCACTTCAGATCTAATTTATTCCGTGTTTGGGGTTTTCAAGGATAAATGCAAAGGATGTGTTCTACACACCTACAAGATGAATTTCAAAATATCCAGTAAGCAAATGCCCAGAGAGTAAAATTCATGTTGCTTAATACAACATTAACGGTGGTTAAAAGCAAAGAGTGAACTTACTCTTACAAGAACTTAGAAGCTGTAGTTTCAAACCAAACAGTGGTATTATAAATCCAGACTGAATTGTTTTGCCTTTAAGAAAAAAAAAATAAAACCAAACAAAAACCAGAAGCAATAAAAATATGATAAAATCTAGACATTTAATGCACAGCGTGTTTTGAAATATTTTGCTTTGCAGTTTGTCAGAAGACAAATAATTCAGTGAACCAAATGAATCCTTCCTTTTACCCAAAATAAAATAACACAAAATGACTTTGGATAATCCTGAAAGATTTTTTCCCCAGCAAACCAAACAACATTAATCTTACAGATAGCACCAATTCCAACAACTGGAGAAGAAATAAAAAGCAACTGAAACTTCAAAGAATACAGGATAAGATGTTTCAGAAGTGCTCAGCACTGGGCTAATGAGAATTTTATCATTAACTTCCCTGGGAACAGGATTAGGTCTAATACAAACCCTTCTGACTATCTCTAGCAGTGAGTAATGAAAGCAGGAGGAATACAAGATGATGCATAACTTGCAGGCAGAACGAGTGAATACCTAATAGGGTATTTTCCCCATATTTCCCATACAACATCTGTCAATGTATAATCTAAATTAACGACTCTGCAGTCTCAAACTGTTTGGTTTGTTTTCTGTCTCTTATCAGGAGCACAGGGAAGAGCGCCAGAGTAGACTGAAGCATGTACATGACCTCTACATTTCAGCATAACATAGGTATTGAAAACCTATCACTCCTCTTCAGTGCTAAGTGTGTTTAAGGTAGAGAAAATTTTGTACTATTTCAAAAATGATTACCAACACCTTTCCCAAAGAAACTTCCACAACACGAATGAGGGAGGAATAGCTTGTAACTCCTTGTGATCCATTAAAGAAAAGCCCTTCCATCTGAGTACGTAGCTAATCTCTGACAAGTCTAGTACAACCTCACTTCCATTTCTGCAATACGATTAACAGTGGATCTGAAGTGCTGAATTGTGAAGCACTATATTATTTACGCTAAATAACGATTTCCAGATCATTTCAGATTTCCCACATTTCGTTACTCCGCTGATGGGAAATCTCACCAAGATGTATCCAACATTTAGGTTTTAGAAACATAGAAAAGTACGAATACGATAATTGATTTCTTTTTCAAATGGCTTTGCAGATGACAGTTCCCAGTCCTGTTTGAAGCAAGTGACAAAGAGCCTAATGACTATGGGAGAGGCAGAGACTCTTAACAGCTTCAGTGGGGTTTGGATCATTAACAGTAATTGAATGCAGGACTCCAGGCCAAGTTTTGCCTTCAAATCAGACCAATTAGAGACTGAGACACTCAACCAGAGGGACATTTTCATCTGTTAAGTTTGCCTGCAGTAGTTATGTAGTGGTATAGGTTTTTTCCCCACCTCAATCCAATGCATTTAAGAGGAAAACTTGGGCTTACCAATCATTTCATCTGCAGATTAGGAAACAAAAGATTGTAAATAAAGCGTTGTATTGCATGTCTTTTGGCGTTACCTTGAACGCAGCTATGCAGTGTAGGCTGAGTAATGTCATCACCAGGGCCAGGAACACTGTGGCTAAGTTCCTGACATCCCAGACAGACTCGATCAAAGGGATGCTGCCAACTTGCCAGTCGTAGCACAGGGTGATCGGTGCCAGCAGGAGCCACGCATTGAAGGCCAGAAGGTAGGAATAAGTTAGAAACCTGCAAAAGAAAACAGGTAACATAATATATGGAATGGCTGCCAACATGTGAAATATTTTCCTTTGGCAATTACCACATACTACATGGGAAGAGGGAAAAAAAACAAGAACAACAAAATCTGCACTTGCAGGCAATACTAGGCCTCAATGTCAATAAAGAGATGGTAACATAGGTGAGGGGCACTTCAACAGGTCATTTAAAGAAATAACAAAAGATTAACAATATTTATACAGTTTCTATGCACCAGCCTTTAGAAAAGTAACAGATCTGCATCTCCCATTTGAATATTAGATTTTAGAAGCAACTTTCTACAAGCCTCAATGATAAATGAATAAATGACTAAGCAGGTACATACATGTATTGAGCTGTTACACAGTTCACTGCATCACTCCTGCAATACAAAATATCCCTGTAGCTGCATTTAACTTACAATTTAGGGTTTCTCCTATGTGCACAATATTGAGCAATTAAAGTCAGACCGCTCTGTCTTGTCTCTTTACATCCCAGCACAGAGAGAAAATACAGAAGAAAGGAGGCACAGGGTGATTCTTGGCTGATCCCATCACAGCTTATTAGGGCTGGGGACAGCTTGCATGAGATGTGCCACAGAAGTGATGGAGAAGAGCCTTTCAAATTGTTGTAATCTTCATTAATTGGTATTATCAATAGAGAGAAAATTAACAGGGAATAGAAATGGGCAAAATGCTGCCCTCTGGGAAGTATGCACGGCTTTCGGAAGACTGAACAAGAACAGTATGTGTGCAACTGGGCTAAAGAAAACAAGAAAAAAAGTAAAATCAAACCAACATCTCCTTTCCCTCCCCAGCCTTTTGCTGCTTGGAACCTACTTGCCTCAAAGCACATTTACAAGAGTTCAAATACTTTTGTGTGCAAAAGGCTGAAGATTATTTCAGCAATTGTGAAGTCAACCAAGCAAAATAGCAACAGCCTTAGAACAGACAAACTCTTCATTGGTTCACAAACGGAAAAATCCACATTGTACACAGCAGATACTCCAAAAGATGGCAAATACTCAAAAAGAAATGAAATTATATTCTATGCTGCATAGGATTTCTTCCATCTGAGCCTGCTTTGGCTGTTTTTATCACACCCAGTTGCCATTAGCGGGTTTATTAAAATGGTGACAAAGGATGCCCAAGAGGTATCAAGTCATGTAGACAGAGGATTGTTTCACTCACCACTTACAAACATGCCTCTTTGGGGTAAAAATACAGCCCCTTACAACAGCACTCACAACATCATATTACATGTGTGGCAGAAGGGGTAAGACACTGAAGCTAAATGTGACTCCAGGCAGGTAGAAGTTCCCAGACAGGTATGGGGCCAAGACACAGGAATGAAACAGGCCTAAATTTTTGTGAAAACATTTTTAAATAACCACAAAAAGTTAGGATATCAGTTTCTCATCTGAAAAACAAATGTCTCCAGCAGCACAATGACCCAAAAGCAGGGAGGCTTAGAGGGCTGGAATAATGTTTCATTGTAAATAGTGGAAAAGGCACATTCTCATTTCCCCATAAATCTTTCTCAGCTCCCAGTTCTGATAGAAAATGGTATATTCCCACATTTTTCAAGTTTGCAGCCATTTGCTACATTTCTCTTCCATTCCTCTATTTTCCTCCCCCTCCCCACCCTGAGGTAGCAAAAAAAAAAAGAGGAAAACTAAGAGAAAATCCATCTTCTAACAGAGGCAGTTATTTTAAAAGCCAGGTTCTATTTAAGAAAGCATCCCTCAAAAGCATAATCTAATTCTACTCAAACTCTTCTGACAATTTTGATTGTTCACTGTTTCCAAAGGAACAAATGTGTCTTTTCTAGTCACCAAGTCAATCTTTTCCAGCCCGCGTTACAGAGAAACACAGCAATGTAGAAACTGGTGGAGCTTAGTCACACAAAAGTGCTCACTCATGATGTTATTAGATGTGTCCTGGCCCCACCTCTGCTCAGCCACCACACAAAACAGACTTCTGTATCAGCCTCAATACAATGTCAGAAAAGGTTGCCAGCATTTATTTACAGCTACTTACTTAAACGCCAAATAGAGATCCATTTCCAGCTTGACTATTAGAAGAAAAAGCATCTCCATTTATGTCAACCTGAATAATATCAAGGCATATGATGTCATTGTGAGTGTGTCTATTAGACGGGATTTGCAGAAATGCTGAGTTAGTTTTGTACTCGATGTCTTACGAGAGCCCAGTTTTTGGAGGAAGCATCCCTTTTATGCCCTGGCACTTTAACCTTTTGAAACAAGCCTCACAATATTCACTGAAGTTTGTATGCAAACCACAATGCACACCAGAAACCCTCCCCTACTTACTCAGACTGGCCTGCTGGGTAGGAAGGATGGAGACAACATTTGGGATCTTTGCAAACTGCAGGATTGTAGTTAAAGACGGACTAGTTGCTTTTCTTCATCTGCACTGATAAAGTAGGAGCTGAGAAATCATGATGCAGCACAGAATCGATAAACACTGTTTGCTGCCATAACAAATTGAGTCAGTTTAACAAATTTTAAGAGGAATTCAGGGTAGCCAGATCTGTGCGCATTAACGCGTTTCTGATGGAAGGTTAGGATAAACTGCTGTTGGAAAATGAGAAGACACACACACTGATCAGGAGAGGTTTGTAAACAAGTCTTTCCATATTCCTTGGGAGCCTAGCAAACAACTTGCTGCCAGAGGCAGGTCCTAGAGGAGATGGACAGTTGCTCTGTTGCACTACCACAATAATTGTCCTAAATGCATTCTGCCAACAGTGGTGAACTGTTTTAAAGCCTGTGACAGTCATTACCATCTATGTGAGGTCAACTGAGTTGTCTCTCCAAGAGAGTTGTCTCCCCACTGGAGAGCCCTTGGCCACATCTCTCATCGTCAAGCCTGAACACCCTCATTGAACATGCAAGTGCTGACAGCAGACACGGAAGAAAGATGCAAGAGGGCACTGCCTGAATTAGAAGGTGTTTGCTAAGCTGCAAAAAAAGCCTTAAGCAAGCTCTGATCCAAGCAAAAGTTTGGATATCCTTTCAGCATTGGTACCCTCTCCTTTAAGCTGATGAACAGCTGTACAAAGTAAAGCACTACAAACTGCTGCTATTCTAGGTACTAGGAACAGAAAAATAACAGGATGTTAATAATAGTTACTGACAATTCAGCATTGCTTTTTACTTACGGCTTTCGAAAGCACTTGATACTCTTTTACACCCATGTGGCTCTCATACCACAAAGCTAACCAGTGAGAAAGGTAAATGCAGGAGAAACTTGGGAAGAACTCTCTCACCAAAGCTGACACCACAAAGAAATAATTTGCAAATTTTGAAAAGGCTTGAAGATTCCTGGAATTATTGCAGGAGCTAATTACATTTCAGCAGCCTACCTGCAAATGGCAACAAAAGCATTTTCTTTTAATTAGTTGACTAAGTGAATTACACTTTAAATTAATGACCTTCTCTATACTGCTGTTCGTGTCTGCCGGAATTCCAAGGGAGAAAAATCTCTATCAGTTAATTCCAGGTAAGACAGGGTATTACTGGTGAGGTGACGGGAAGAATCTGCCTCTTAATTGGCAATCAGATTTCCCCCAGTCTGGGTAACAGCATTTGCATTACAGCACAGTCATTTTTTTTTTTTTATTTGCAGATTGAATGTGGAAATTCAAGTTTCAGCAGGTATCAAGAGTTTCTTTTCACTTCTCAGCATCTCTGGCATGTTCAGTAAAACACAGCTCCTCCTGTAGGTAGCAGGTGTTGTCATGGCAATACAGTTTGTTTAGTTTTAATTTCTTTAGTTTATATGTACTGTTGTGCACCTTGTTTGAGATAAATAGATGACTCATATCTAGAACCCCTCGCAAAAAAAAACCCCACAACTATCTGAACTGATTGCTTTTGCTACAAATATCAAAATAAAGGGTACTACATAAACAAGCAATAGGGCAGAAAAATACTTGAGGGATTGCCTCTTACCCATTGCAGTAATAAAGGCTAACAAGCTTGGAAAAGCCCTAACCTCGCCTCTGCCAAACCCAGGCAATCAGAGCACACTAGAATTGAGAGAGTGCCTTAAAAAAAATAAAAAAAATAAAAATACAAGATGTATAGAAATTTATGAGGAGATTTACTTGCTCTCTTGATTTTGAAGCATTTTAAGCTTTTTTTCCCATAGCTCCCATGGACTGAGATTATAGATTTCTTCCTAAAACTGTGCTACAGAAATGACCACAAGACTAGACCAAGCCCCACCAAAGCTGCATGGAAAAGCAAGGGCCAGCAACCCCATTCTCCCTAGGTGCACACAGTGGCACAACCTGCCACCCACCCCGCTCTGGGATAACCTGTCTCATTCCTCACAAACATGAGGGTATCCACCTGCAAGCAGAAGATCTTCCTGCACTGAGAATTTTAGCACGTCAAAGGCAAAATGTTCTCCTGTTTGGGAAAAAGAATGGATCTGGAAGACAGGTGATAACAGTGCACTTAACTGGTATTTGGGAAAAGAAGGGAGTGTACAAAGAAGGGAAGGATCTGAAAGAGAAGTAGGAAGATAGTCACTGCCCCTTCAGAAGTCACAGACCTTGTTAATGCTCTTCTGGGAAGATGACCTCCGCACTGCCAGGATCTCAGGGAGGTTTCCATTCTTTGTAAGTGTGAGAAGAGCTCCGTTATTAGGGAAAACAGCTTCTCACTTGCTTTTACCTGAACTGGTTTCAGTTCAAGGCTCTCTTCATTCTCTACAAAGCCCTAAAAGCAAGTGTGTTTGATGAGCTGCTTCACAATAATGTCCTCCTAGGACACATGTGGCTGCAATTATAACCAGGTGGTGATATTTAAGGGTAGTGTGTTAAAATTGTATATATTTGCACTTCCCCTGGGGAGCTGCCAGTCTAGTCATACCTTCCCACATGAGTTTATTTTCCTGCTCTGTATATTGTCAGCCTAAACATTTTCTTTTCATAACTGTAGAAGAAAAAAAAATTAAAAAAAATATGACATTGTCTACCCAACACATTCAGTGACAATGGAGCAAGATTGCACAAACATGCAACAGACTAATTCCAATTTAACATCCAAATGTGGGTATCAGCTAGACAGAAAATACTCATAACTGGAAAAACTCCCTATGTGTTTGTTTTCATCAAAACTTTTGCATCTAGGGGAAAAGAGCGGCGAGTCAGTAGAGGATAGGAGTAGGAAAGACAAAGATACAGATAAACAGACAGCTGCAGCTTGATGAATACAAAGGGAACTCCTCTGGAAGGTGGGTTTGTGTGCACCAGGGGCACAGGGGGAAAGACAGCCTATTATGTTATCCTCTATAGCTTCACAGCCTGAAGAGCTTTGATCTGGTGAATGGCTCTCTCAGTTGCTTCAACTCTGTAGTTAAGAATCTGAAAAATATCAAATTCTTGAAGAGTAAAGACTTTCAAAGAGCATACGAATTTTCGGTGAAATTCAAGCCTGCTGTCAGTCTCGATGCTGGAAAACCTGGGATTGATCTGGTATTGTTTTCCCTCCACAACCCCCCTGCATGCTGTGGGTGAGAGCATGCCTCATGATCAGACATATCCTCAGCTCATCACCAACAGCAGCACACTCCAGAAGTCGTGCAGCTGAAAACCCCCAGCCACCGATGAGCAATTACTTCAAAAGAGGCTCACTGAGGTGGCAGGGCATGGAGGGGCCCCTGGACAGGCACCAAGATACTGGTGGCTGATCCTCAGGAAATTAAAACCAGAGCTCATAAACCCGCTGTGATAACATTTCTAGAAACAGTCCGCTGTACCCCCAGAGCATTACCTACTCTGCACTGGCAGGAGCCAAAGGGATGTTCCTGGCATGCTGCTTTGCCTCAGAGACTAGCCATGGCCTAGCCTTCCCGCGTGGCAGGATTTTGAAAAGCAAAATGCATTGCTTATAGGAGTCAATCGCCTCTGCTTTGGCTGCACCCCCTCCACTCCATGCGCAGGCAGTAAGCACCATGACCCATTAAAAATGCCTATCAAGCTGACTTCCAGAGTAGCACTACCTACCTAGGTTTGTTCGTTAAATCAAGCAAACTTAACTGAGAGAGGTTCTGGAATCTTTCACGTGGCTTGGCTCCAGGAAAGCAGGTTCCTCTGGGAATCTCCAACCCCCAGTCCCCTTGGAATAAAGAATACATTTTACACTTAATGTATGGCCTGTCTGGCCCCTGGGTGGGCACGACAGCGATGCTTACCAACACTGTTGTTCTGCCTTTTGTCCAGAAGTGAGCCTTGAATGCTGGATGCCTGCAGAGGTTGCATGTGGGGCTGAAGCTAAGTACCTCTGAGCACGCGTTAGAGAAAGCACTGACAGAACAGGCAGAACATTTCCACTCCGGAAGAATACGCCAACCTGGCTAATTAAGAACTGATATGTCACAGGGATCTATTTTAATGTCAGTTCCTAGCCTAAGGTCAGTGAAAATCCCGTATCAGAGTAGCTGCTGCACTTGACTTTTCTTGCCTTGGCAGAACCAGCTGGCACAAGGCCTCGCTTCTCCGGCACAGGTCTGCTGTGTGCCTCTCAGTAGTTCATTCCCTTTGAAGTTACAACTGGGATGATTAAATGCATTGCTCAGCAAACAGTCACAAATCTCTATGAAAAGGAGCACATACCAGATTTTACGTACAAGCATTTCTCCAGCTTTCTGTGGCACTGCATTCTCATTTACCTGATTGAAACAGCAAAGAAATACAGAGCCAGCTCACAGACAGAGAGCAGTTCAACCATAGGACAACATTATCTCAAGGCACTCTTAGTAGAAATATATTAACTACTTAATGCCATACCACAAGTAAGCCTGCTCCATGCCCAGAGTGATCAGCCAAGGTCACAAGGCAAACGCCAGCAGACATTCATGTAACTTAACTTCCAAAGACATCGTTTGAAAAACAGACTTTCTTAGTTTGGTATTACTGATAGGATTTAATCTGTTTCACACACCTTGAAACACACCGTACAATGGACTTTCCCCTTGGTTTACCATGGTGTCAGTAATACAATCTGTTTATCCAAAGGCCTCCTCCTTCTTTCCCTCTCAAGAATGGCAGAAGAAAGAAACATTGTGCAAAACGTCTGAAGCATGACAGCCCACTGCTCGGCGCCCTGCTAACACTCCAGCTGCACTTCAATACACTGTTTACCTAAAACTGGGTAGCTATCGAAACCTTTCTAATTGCGTTCTTCCTCAGCTTTCATCTAATACAAGCAAGAATGTTTTAACAGAGGTTTGGGATTGATTTTTCTACTGCAACAGCTTACCCACTGCAGATTTTGGGATGGCAAGTCACAACAACTGGAAATCTGTGCTCTTTAGGGTAGGTCACTGGAGAAGGTACATCCTTTCTGGAAGGTACAACAGCTTGTACAGACAGACTCTAATGGCAGGGCTTACAAATAGCAGGATTCCCAAGACCTTCATTTCTGTATCCATTGAGAAAGGGAACGATGAACAGATTTTGTCTTTTCAGGCAACATACTGAAGGATGCGGAAATGTAGGGTTTTCATTTTTTGTCACTAAGTTTTTAAGGTATTTGGGAATGTCACTTGTAATTTTAAGAACAGTACTTTAGTGAACATACTGAACAGAAGATTTATTTTTTTTTTAAGACTGAAAAACTGTCACTATTTCAGCATATTTCATCTTCCAATGGTTAAATAAATCATTATCTGTCTACTTTAATTTAGATGTTTGTGTTGTTCAAGATTGGCGACAGTTCACACAGAACATATAGCCATGTTACAAGGCCAAACTGGGCCATGCCAAAGGCCTGTCCAAACAAGGATCCTCTTTCCAGAAGTAACCAAAAATAAAATGTCTAGCAAAGCATATAAAAACATGATCTTTTTTTCCAGTTTCTAGCTAGCATGATGTCCCCATGTTGGATGTGGTTTCTGCCTGGATTTCTTTTTTTAACTTGGCAAATCTCTCTTTGAGTCTGCATAAAATTTCAGCACACCCACAGCATCCTGCGGGAAGGAGCTCCCCAGCTCAACTACCTGTTGCAAGCCACTTCCTTGGCTTGTTTTGAACCTGTCTGCTCCTAGATTCATTTGATACACCTTAATTTCTACATGCGCCCCTCTTCCACACGGTCATGGATGCATACACCTTTCACACCCTCAGTCATCTCATTTACACTAAAGCATCATAAGGGCTGACAAAATCTGACCTCATTACTCGATGCTTTTTCAAACTCATAACTTACACCTACCCCTAATCTTAGCTCCAACAACTCTTCCCAGCCTCAGGACAAACCACACCTGTGCAGACGCAGAAGCCTTGTGAAAATTAACACTAGTCCCTTCAGTTCATCCTATGTCAGCCAATACCCCAATTCCAGGTCTAACTTTATACATTTCTCAAAGACACATTTCCAAACTACTGTTTTTCTTTTTTATTCCACTTGTTGTCATCCTAGCCTCACAGAGTTTGCCAAGTCTTACAACAACTTTATGGTTTTCAATAAAGTTGAATTTACCACATTTCCAGCTCAGTGCATATAAAAATGGCTGCCTGCAAACAGAAACTCCCTTTTGTACCCTGCATGATCTTCAGAGAGCTAAAAACCTGTTCGCTGCCTGAGCACTATCCCTTGCTTCAGCCATAGTTAAGGTGCTAGTAATCACCTCAAGATCACCACCGAACACAGGCTTTTCTTTTAGTTTCATGGGGCTTCCACCTTCTGGTCTCAACATCCAAATTAGCTCTTCTCTCCTTTCCTACCAACTCAACCCAAATTGCAAATAACATCCTGGCTTTAAATTCAGCGCTGTGACATAATTGCTACCTTCAAAACCTCATTAAAAGCTTCTCACACCAACTCTCCATATGCTGCTGCTGCTGCAGGTGTCCACAGCTGAGGAACACACACTGCTTAACAGCTTCTGTGAGGCTGGGCCATAATCACAAACTCCCTCATGTGACTGGACATGCACCAGGCTGGGCACACAACCACATACACCAGCCTCAACTTGGATGCTGAATATCCTCGAGCCTCAATGTTCTAGACCCTAACCTAGTGTCACCCCTAACACCAGGGCAAACAAGTTGTATCACCTCCAAAACCACCCTCAAACAATTTATTCGGCTAACACTACTTCTTCTTTACACACTGTGGAAATACTAGGCTTTAGAAGCAACCTTATCTCTTCAGCCTCCCTTTTCCTTGCACCTAAGCCAAGCGACTGCCCTGCACCTCAGCCTAGCCTTCCCACTGGCCAGACACACAGATGTCCCTGGAAACCAGGCCAATGCCACTCAGCCTTGCTGTTTCCATCTGACATCCCAGTCCTGCAATCGTGATGACTCTGGCACAATGTCAGTTCTGCAGCAATAGTTTCAGCTCTAACCATTGTAAGATAAAGCCTCAAGTGAGAGTTATAATTTGAGTCTGAAAGAGGAGGTAGACAGTCGCTAGGTCTCTGTCTACTTTGCAGGACTAATCACTCACCTATTTAGCAAAAGTTTGCCATGCCAGCTGTCCAGAAACTTACCCTAACATATCATCCACACTGATTAATTAGTTTTCCCATAGTTCTGTGAGACAATAAAAGCAACCTCTCAGCTCCAATTTCTTGTTTGTAGGTGGACTCCACAGGTCTAACGTGAAGACTACTGTCAGCAGCATAGCTGGGCCTGTAGCAAGCTCTGAGGTAGTTGGTGGATCACTGACTATTTGGAAGCGAAGGGTTAGGGTTTGGCTTCAGGTTGCTGAGCCAGCCCAATGTGCTGGCAAGTGGATCCTGCAGGCTTATGGTGTGCATGACTTCAGGATGGCCAGGTTTTAGTCTCATTCAGGTTGTTTGGTTGCAAGTTCAAAGTAGTGGTCAACTTAAGGTTTGAGTTAAGAGAACAAGAACAGCAGAGAAGAATATATAGAAATATTCTGCAAGTACCTCACATCTAAGATAAAGACTCATGCCAAGGGACTAGGGTTAAGGTCAACAGAAGCTCAGGACCCAGCTTCTTGCTAGATCAAACAGTGCCAAGAGAATGAGGACATGGACTATCACAGAAGATCAATAATAACATCCATGGCAGGTGCTGAAGAGTGGCAATATGCTGTCAGGGCCTTCATGAGCCTCACCTGGCCCCACATCTGCTGCCCATTGCTCTAAGAGTCCCATTTCAGCTCCGCTCTGTATCCTGGACGGACCTCGGACCTGTCCTGTAGGTAGCTCGTCTCCTGGATGGACCTCCACAGACACATGTTCTTGCTTATCCTTCCTCCTGCCTTTCGCCCTTTCTTCTTGATGGACTTCGGGCCAATGCTGCAGCCTTGCCTCCAGTCCCATCTCCTGACTGGACTCTGACCAGGATTAAGCAGAAAACCTCCTTTTCAGTTTGTTGTCAGGACCCCTGCCTAAGCATCAGCCATGGGAGGTTGGTGCTAGACCAGCAGGGAAGGAACTGAACAGCTAAATTTAACTCTGCATATTAGGAAGCTATGTAATGGCTGGCATCCAGGCTTGCCAAAATGGTGAGGAAGATACAGGCTTCTGGGTAAATTGGCTAATGTAAGGGTTAAGTTCAAGCTCAGAAGAAGTGGAATTGCTGGGATAACTACAGGGTTTTAGAATGTCTCCAGAAAAATAATACTGGATTTTACTGTCAAGGGTTTCCTTATTTAGGTTTGGAGCAGGTAGGTGTTGCCAGACTGTGGGTGAAGCCAGGGCTGCTGCTGGGGCCAGGGAGGACCTCAGCCAGCAGCACTCTCACTTGTCTTTCATAACACTGTTAATAAAATCCATAGTGCTGGTGGTAAAAATAGTCACTGTTTCATACTCCAAGAATGACTTATCTTTTGGGTTTAAAAAACCTTCCCCTGTCATTACAAGATGTAAAGAGACAAAAGGATGAAAGACATTTGCAGCACATAATATGTACTTGGAATCAGGCCAGGATCACTTATGACTTCATGACCCCCATCTCAGCATAAACATATCAAAAAGGGACAGCAGCAAATCCTTCATGCTGTGCCACACAGAATCTGGTATTAATGACTCTGCCAGAAATGCTGTGAACAGATCAGAGCTTTCCAAATCAGACAACGTGCTTCCTGGAAGCACTTTTAGCCTTAATGGTCATCGGAGCTGTTGTCACATTATCATAAAGATCTCCCAAATGAGATCCAGTCCGATTCTGCAGCAAGTGTTGAGTAAGGATTGTTTGATTCTAGCTTGTGTCTCAACTGATGCAATGAGGAGCCAGCAAGGCCAAAAAGTGACTCAGAGGAGGACTGTTTCCATTTTCATATGAGACATCAGGAAATTCCTTCATAGGCCTCCAAAGCATCTTTCCCCAGTTCAGTAGCTAAGCAGAGCAAACAGTTATACACACGGCCCTATCTTAAGAGAGAGACCTTTCCCTACCACCTTCTGGCAGCACTGGTCTGGTTAGGTCTGGAGGGAAGAGCTAAATCACAGCTGCCAGTGACTTGCTGCTCTGGCCTAGCAGAGCCAGAGGGATGTGGTATCCCAGCCCACCTAACCACATACTGGGTCCCAAGCAAGGAAAACCAACATTTTTACCAAATTTAAGCATTTATGTCTCTCTAAAAAATAAAGAAAGAAAGAAAGGGTATAAGATAAAAAACAAACCAACTTTTAACACAAATTTCAAGTTCATTGTTTTTAATTAATCCATGGCAAACCATGGTATGTTTAGCCAGAGCTGCGCAGTGCTCTGTGCCACTGGGGTCACACCTTCCACCTTCACTAATCGGCCACCGATACTCCACCAACAGACATGGTCATCTGCTTCTTATAGAAACTTCAGCTGAAATCGAACCTCTGAATGCTTGCATCTCATACCTCAGGAGCTCCAAGATTTAAGGTTTAGGATTAAGCTTCAGTCACTGGGCTTTCCAGTGCTGTGCTCAGGCAATTAAACTATATTCTTTGGGCTTTACATAAAAATAAGCCCACAGTTTTCAGTAGAGAAAGCATCTGTAATACAACTCTACAGGACCCAGAGCGTGCTTTGGGGTTCAAGTAGTGATGGTTGTTTTCTGTTCTAGACAGAGCAATGGGAAGTAATTATGACAACAAGTCTTCTCATTTGCCACCTGTAAAACATTTTAATGCAGCAAAAATAGAACATCAAAACTACACTTTTGAAAACTTTTGTTTGATTAACAGCTTTGTACCTCGTCAGTAAATATGGTGAGAATGAAGCTGGATTGTCCTGCTCCGAAAACATCGGCATGGATCCTCCCATTATCCAGAGGCGGAAATACAGCACAAGAATCACCTTCAAAAAGAACACAAAATCACAGAATCACTTTGGTTGGAAGAGACCTTTCAGATCACCAAGTCCAGCAGTCAACATAGCACTGTCAAGTCACCTCTCAACCACGTCCCTAAGCACTGCATCTACACGTCTTTTAAGAACATCTTGGTCAGCAATGCACTACTGAAAAGAGCTAAGGCCACCATCAAATGTTTTGTTGTGCTCCCTCTCCATGCTCTGCTCTGTGCCTAAGGGTGAGTCAGCCCAGTGGCTTAGGTGAAAATCAGTTTTGCCACCCTATGCAGGGTGACAAACCATAGAATCACAGATTGTGCCAGACCTCAGCACAGACAGCACGCTATGGTATCGTGTCACCCCTTTCATATGGCACATCTTGGCGACCCACAACAAAGACAGCATTCTGAAGGATAAATCCATCACCCTGCTGTAGCTCAGACTGCAGAGTTGTTTCTATTGACCTCTACCTAAATACAGAGGGGCAAAACATGGCTGATGTCGTAAAAGCTACTATCGTTCACTCACGCTGGCACAGGTGTAAGACAAGCTCCATCGGTGTTTCTCATGCTGTGTAATCCTAATGCCTGAAGGACTTCTGTGGGCTGGCATTCCTCCACCTTTCTGGGAACCACATGCCAAGGGACAAGCAAGGAGGTTTAGCTCTTAGAGCAGCACAGGGAGTTGCATACCCAGCACACCCCTGTGGAGGTGCTTGTTTTCCCCCCTGTAACATGTCAAGTGCTGCTTGGAGCGTGCCAAGAAGCAGGTGTTTGCAGGCAGAGCTTTTCTTGTGACTCTTACTGAGCCCTGCACTAAAACTAACAGCATGCCACTGAAAAGTCAGTTCAGCACCAGACAGTCCCCCTGTATTTAAGGCAGGAAACACTTGCAGACGATTACATGGTTTTGAGGGCAACTACTATAAATTAAAAGAAAATCTGAACTGAAACCACAGCAATACTGTTGTCTCTGGCCCAGCTGCAGTTTTCTAGACTGTTTTCCAAGACTAGCTCTGTACTAGGATCTGCCATCTAAGCTTTCCGAGTCTTTTAGGATACCACCACACAATGTTCATTCTCGTCACATACACAGAAATACATGGTCACGTCCATTTGTACTTACGTAGCTTATCACCAGAGCAGCTCTCTTCAAAAAAGGCCTTGCAGTATACAAGAAATTCTGGTTGTTATTTGCAGTCAAGTAGCTAAAATATAAAGAAACAAGCATTTGTTAAAATACTTTAAAACAATAACTCATTTTTCAAACGGGAAAAAGAAAAAAAAAAAGCTGTCCATTGTGTTAACCATCCTAAACTAATGCGCAGTAATAATGATGCCAACTCTTACTCTACAAAGCTCTTTCCACAAGACTTAAGTAAATATTGAGACCACTTCAAATAATACACACCATAATGCACTGCAGTTTTCTCATCAAAATCTGGTTTTGGTCTGTTGTTTTTTAAAAAAAAACAAACAAACCATCAATTAACTCCTTAATCCTCAGAAAATCCCTGTGTGTGTCTCATTAAGATTGCTGTCTTCAGGCTCCCAGAAGACTACACCAAGACACATTTTTAAAAGGTCACCCAAACAAGAGCAATTCAATTTTAAGCCACGATTAAACTGCAAAAACTCATTGTTCCCAGCTCTCTGCTCAGTCTCTAGAGATGGGAATAACTGTCTAGCAGAACTGAACTTACTTTAAGCACTTTTTTTTTAAGTGTATTTTGCACACTTAAGTTTCATGACAAGACTGCTGACAAGGTCTTACGATAATTAACTGCGCAGAGACAAACACATGGGTGACTTATCATTGTAGGAGTGTTCATAAAAACCTTCCTCTTTCTCAATGAGTAAAATTAAACTGTATCTGGAGCCAAAACTACACATTTATTTTAATATAGAGTAGAAGCACTTGCCAAATTCTATGGAGCATTCTTAACATGACAAACGGTGCCATACCTACGACATTAATTCAATGATAATTTCACTTCTATTGAACCTTACAGAGGCTTTGTCATTGTAATAAAGTGATGAAAACCAAAAAGCAATACAGAAGAGACAACAGGAATATTTTAACCATATAGGAAGTAGAAAATTATTGAAAAACATACAAATAATTTTAAGAAGTTATAAATATCAAGTAAAGAAAATAAATTCTGAAGGAAAACATTTGCAGATTCCTCTAACATACAATCAGTATTGAGATACTCTATTTAAATGATTTACAAAAACTGCAGCACGCATCACAACACCTGTAGGCAAGTTACCTTTCCAAGCATGAAAGCACCATACGTTTCTCCTGTGAACATCTAGCATGTAAAATGTACCTTACTTCCTCTCCAAACTCCTCAGTACAGTCTATCATCTGATTGCTTCCACCCTCCAAATCTTCAAAAAAAACCCAAACCAAACGCAACCACAAGATTGCAGCACTTCCTAATGCTGCCAAGAGTCTTTAATATCTGGCTTTTTGTTCCAGTTTTCTATAGTAGGAAGTTTGCAAGCCTGGTCACCATGGCAAGATGGAGAAAAGATTACACTGCAGACAAAAGTGCCAGGGGCAAAGCCAGAAAGAAACAGAGGCAGCATTTAAGAAGAAGAAAGAAGTACATCTGGGTGCTCTCTACAACATAACTGCTCTTCAGAAAACTTTACCTAAGTGTCCTGCCTAAAACTGAGGAACCAAACCATACATTGTAAAGCAAGCCAGATGGCTTTCAGTCTTTGGTGTCTTCTTATTTACAAATGTTGACATTTAAGCACTAAAATGTCAGACTAGTCTTCAAGGGCTGAACTCCGCAAAGTGCAAACTTTTTTGAGCTCCCACTGATTTTAATCAGGCTCCAGCAAGTACAAGTGAGATGAAACTAAGCTTTCAGCTTTCCCTCCTCATGAAAGGTCAGGTCGGCCTTCAAGTGTTCACTGTGGCCCTGCTCCAAAACCCACAGGAGCCAAAAGGAAAGACTCTTGGTGACTTTAATAGCATTTAGATCAAACCTCGGTCTTTTGTTCCCTACTGGAACCTTCTATGAAATTCAACCCCTTTGTGCTTTGCAGCAGGAACAGAAGTGTTGGGTTGCATTTTGTTTATATTTTAACGGGTGGAGGGAGGGGAGCCCTCTATTAATCACGCTGCCTGGCTCTTTTCAAGAACCTGTTTTCACTCGCTAGTAGTTTTGACTAACTGCAACACTTTGGGCAGAAAATTTCCATTACAAATATTTGCTTTAGGTGGAATTATTCTGGGAAAAGATCACCCACAACAGTTCAGCTTTTTCTCCATCACTTCATTCAGAAACAAAGGAGCACTTTTATCAGTATCAAGAAGTCTAACTTCATCCTTGAGAAACTACATCAACTCGCATCAGTGACCTAAAACTCACGAGGTGGCGATCATCTCCAGGGCACGTGTTTGCCACCTTCCAGAACAGCTATCCATGGCCAGGCAAGCTACAAGCTCAGCGGGCAGCATCTCCAGGGAGGTGGGGACACTTAGACCCCACAGCTTTGCCATGCTCAGCAGGGATTTGGCTTTTAACAGATCAAGTTTGCATCAAAGATGTTCCAGCTGTAACAACTGCTAAGGACAACATGCTGTTTGTGAAGGTAGCCCTTCAGCAAGAAGAATAAACTTCATTTTGAGGCTGCTGAGGCTCAGAAAGGCACATTTGTGCTTCGGGGCCTTGCGAACACTGATCAACGTCTGGAGACCACCACAGAGCATAGAGGAACCCTCATTATTACAATCTTTCTGTTCCTTCTCAAGCCTGGCCTGAGGACAAAATTAAAGCCAGCAAATGAATGTAAATGGAAAGCAGTAGGTGCTCTTTCATCCTTGGCACTACAGTGCAGGAGTGCTTACTCTTCAAACACCTTGACTTTGACTTTGTCTGCTTATGAGTAACAAATGCTGCCTACGTTTTATGTCTTCCTTGCAGAAAGCATAAACACTACGGAAGCTATCAAATACAGTTTCAAGGCACGAGTTTATCTGCAAGTCAAAGTTAATTTGAAGTGCTCCACAGAATTGCAGGGTAGCTCTGACCACTGAGGAGTAAGCCTTTTGAAAGCACTTCAGAAAATCCTGACGGGCCTCTCACAGTTTATGTTATGGAGCAGTAGCATCCCCAGAAAAAAAACCAAGAATCCCCTGCACTGACAGCAACTGCAAAACACCACTCTGTGCTAGAGAGGACATGGGCACCAAGCAAGAAGGAAGCAGAATGAAAGCAATGGGTAACCGGGAATGGGTGAAGCAGGAGAGTTCAAAGAACGCTGACATTTCTGGTCTTTCCTTCAAATGCTTTTGCCACTTTGCAGCTTCAGTTAAGAAGTATTTTTTTCCATGAAAGTTCAATTAAGAAGCAAAGCTTTTCCATTTTGGGAAAGCTGCTGTCCTTAAATCTCTCTGGAAACTGCAAATGATAACGTAGCTCATTACTTGGCAATCCAGCTGTCTGCCCATCAGATCAACCTGTGGGGAGTGACATGAACGTCTGGGCTATGCTCAATGCATCAAAGCTTTACAAAAACCACGTGGTTTTCCAGAGTACCTTACCGAGGCTACTACTTGTTTCAGGGAAGGTAACTAGTAAAACGTCGTATGTGTGGGGCAGGTGAAGAACAACACACAGTTTGTGTATTAAGCTCAACCTGGATAAGGAAGTTTGCTAAATGTTAGCGCTACACAGGATGTGCAATGCAGCAGCATTTCATACGTAAAACTGCAGCCTGCAAACACATCTAAAGTTACGTTGAACTTTACTCAGACAACCTTAAGAGCAGCCAAAGCTGTTTTGTCTTTACCTAGGCCAATCAAAGAAATTACTATTACAACAGCTTCACTGTTTTAAACGGCTGCTTTGTATAAAGTCATGTACAAGTCAGATTTCCATGCATTTGCCAAGCACAGCAGGCTGCCAGACATCCCACTGTTCATGTGAACCACTCCCTACCACCTGCTCCACCACAACCGACCCTCCTGGGGCTCCCCATGCCAAAACACACAGACATTTGTACCCACAAGAGATCAGGGGTGTGATGTAGGTAGGAAAACTGTACTGATGGTAGCTCCACGTAACTAAATGCTAGCTCCAACGTTGGCGAGAGTTTCAAGGTGTGGGTCTCCCAGATTTTCATAATGAAATGATAAAAGTTAAAGGAGGAAATCCAGATCGCCAGGTTTGCTAAGGGAGTGTGAAAAGAGCCCGTTTGGGCAGAGGTTCCACCTCAGCTTTGCGCCAGCTTTCCCACAAAGCAAACCAGCATGTAATTGCCTACTTGCTATCTTTTAAAAGCCTTTCAGGAACACTCCTGAAGCAACCAGAATCAAAACAAACAATAAATCCAAGAAATGCTTAATAATGCAAGGACCTCTCCTGCACAGTTTGAGTGGAGGCCAAGACAGATATTTGGCAGCTCCAGCTTCCTGAAAAGCACAGCTCATCCTGAAATCAATTACGTCACCAGGGCACTCGGAGGTTTTATAATTGAAGACAGCAGGGTAGGTGGCCTAGTAAAACTCAGTACTGTGCCGTTTACAGGAACATAAACTTTGCTGGTACCAGATGGACTCTGTGTTAATCAAAACGATCTTCTCGAAGAAACAAACAGGTTTTTGATGTGCCTGTACCATTGGAAGCACCTAGAGTGTAAAGGAGCAGGGTAGCTCCTCAGCTGCCACTCATTGTCGTGGCTGAGTGAGCTTCTGCAGAGCAGTACTGGCAACGCATTCATCCCAGGCTGAAGCTTGAACTGGCCTTGGCATAAAACATCAACTTGCTCTTGTCTTCTCTTTGAAGGGTTTCTCGGAGGAAGCAAACAAACAATTAAGATACATGATGGATGCTCCCCATCGGGGACATCTAAAAGACCAAGATAAGTTTGCAGTAGAATAAGCTTTGGTATTTCCAGAGCTTGTTTTGGCCTGGTCCCTCTTCTGTGAGAAGACCTTTGCTCCCATTTATATTCTTCTCAGGAAACTCCCAGCAATCGCCAGAGTTTTGAATTAGCACTTTCAAAACCCTAATACTACACGAAGACATCAGAAGGATAAGTGTAAAAGCAAGACCGTTAACTTATTCTTAATTATTGATAAGCATAAGACACCTCTAATCCTGACACTTTTTAAAGGGGCTATTTTAAGTGAATGTCAAAACTTTAGTCATTGGTAGATGCACACCTAATTCCAGACCAGCTTGACAAGACTCCCCTGATGAGAATGCACCAAGTTTTACAGTAGCCATATTTTGTCTATAGAGACCACCTTACCTTTTCTACTTAAAGACAACTTCTTTATAACCTTTCCAGCCAGCTACATCTTATATTGGAGAAGTATCTTTTCAACCTAGCTTGGCCTATATTCCTCTTTGAGACCAACCATCGACGGGCAAGTGTATGTGATATTCCAGGGAGAAAACAGGAATGAAATTCCATCATGGAGTAAAAAAATTGCATAAATGAAAGAAAACTCAATATATTCCAGACACGTCTGGATTTTTAACTTGTTTAAAATACCTCTCAATGCAGGGAAATAAAATACTAGTCATAGCTACAGGTTTTGCAAGAGAAAAAACAAACAAACTAAACAAATAGCCCTCCTGCTTCCTTCTTTAGGAGTAGTCTTGACATTCCCTGCAGCATGTGTGGTATCCTTGCTCCTTATCCCCTCAGAGAGCCTTAACCGCAGCCCCCACTACCCACACAGCCCCAGATGCATAAACACACACAAACAGAAGCAGTTTTACAGACTCTTTAGGGTGCCATGGAGAGATTTTATGAAAGTCACAATAGTTTTAACCCATTTGCACCGATAATGTCACATATTCTTAATGTACATTTTCAGTTGTGACCACATTTGGAGTTCTTGCTGTTGATTGGATTTTGGGGGAAATCAATGCTGGGAATAACCGCATCGGCATATACAGCAGAGAAGGCAATCCCAGTCATGGCTTCTCCTCATTCTTTTAGGCAATACATACCTCATTCTGTGTGGGAGGAAAGTAAAGGAAGGAAACTGGGAGGAACAGGGAAAGGAGGACTGAAAAGCATAGTAAGGGAATCAGGAATAGAGAGAGAAAGGAAAGTAGCAAAATGCACTTAACAGATCAAAGATGTGACCATGAAGATGAAAAAGGGCTTCCCTTCATACCAGACATTCCACCAATCTGACGACAAGGAGACAAGTTGGAGTAGGGCTAACAGAAAAAATAAGACCTCATCAAAGCACAGCCACCTTCCACCAGATCTCAGGAAACCAAAGCACCGTGCCTGCAATTTAAAGCTTCCATCAATTTCAGCCACTTTATTTCCTCTGCATCACACACACTGGAGGCATTGAAATCCACTGTCAGGGTTATTAGTCCCTGTCCTAGGCCAGTTAAGGGCTGGTATACAGGTATTTCATGCAACTGCACTATAAGCAGCACTGATAGCACCTTTGGCTACTCCACACAATCAACTAAAACCCCCTGTTTTCAGCTGCTTGTTTGGACAAGCTTTATTCATTCAGGCTGAAAGTTTTCTCTTCCAGGAGCTTGTGTCAAACTGAGATTGTTTTCTTCCTCAAAACTATCAGCTAAAACAGTTACACTGTTCCTGAAAAAGCAATTAGAGAGATTTGCCTGTATCAACAAAGTTGTGCTACCACTTTATTGGGAAAACTTCAGTGGTTCCATACTTAGGAGCAGGAATTTGATAATTAGTAGAGGGACTGTTGAGATGCTCCTGTTTTCCTTTCAGTGACAACTTTCTGTGTTTCTGGGCACATGACAAGGCACTGGGGGTGTGTGGGGGTGTGTGTGTGTGTGATAAAACTTTCCACTTACAATGCTCACTAGAGATTTGTATCAAACCCCCAGGGTATCTAACTCTACCAAACACCATCTAGCAGGATCCTGTCAGGAACAGCAGACTCTCCTTACATTGCTCCCTCTGTCCTGCAATGCCTGTATTCAGCCTGGAGACCACTTGCTTGGACTGCAAAGGTCTGAAAATCTGTGTCTGAAGAAGAGGCTACATGAGTATGTGTTAGAAGGAAGAGAGGGAGTAAATGAGCAAAAAAGGAAGGTAAGAGCAAAGAGGAAAGGGATGGGAACAAACAGGAGCCAGAAAGGAGAGAAATGAAGAGAAAAATGGAGATACGTGAAGATATTCAGACCTCTGCTGCTGTCAGAAATCCAGTGGCAGTATCCAAGAAACCTCCTGCCACTGGAGCTCCATTCATTCGTGTCCCCAGGGAGCATTTGGGAGCTGGACTGCGGCACCGGAGGCAGGAAAGAGCCCATCTTCCCCAGAGTAGCTCCACTTAAGAAAGCAGTTGTGCTTTCGATGACCCAATCTAGCACAGAGATTGGCCTGAAAACAGTCCTACAGACTGACTGCTGCCTTTGTGGCTTTGCACAGAAAGAAGCGCTGGCAGCTGTCACATACAGCCTTCCCTAAAACACAGCACAGCATCCATGGGCCACGCTCGCTCTGCAGGGCTCGCTTGGGAACAGGGCTGCTTGCAGACCCACCACGTAAGAGGCAGGGTGCAGTAAGGTCTGCGAGGTATCTAAAACACGCTCCCCGATCACAAAAAACTAGCTGACTCGCCAGCTTTTATGTGAAGAAGGGAGGAAGTTAACCTCCACTCGTGCACAAGGCTCCATTATTGTGAGTGGAAATTATTGAGGTGTCCTGGGAACACAGTGTCCTAATAAAAATTTATGAACAAGCCGTAAAGAGATGTGGAGGCCCGCCACATTGTTTTGATAGTCCCTGTAACACATTTCATGTCAGTAAACACATACTAGTCCAAGTAATCTACTCATTTACAGGAGGACCCACGGTGGCTTTAAAATTCTGTATGTGGGAATTAAAGCTCTAACTTTTTGCCACTGTCTTTGCCCAAGATCTCAGTAAGCAAACTTTGAGGAGGAAAAAAAAAAGAGAAATTTAAAAGTTTACCACACAACAGAAGAGGAAGAATAAATCCATTCTCTCAGTAAAATATGGTAGAGAAAGTGCACAGAAATCAATGTCTGTGAGATTGTCAGTCTCTTTCTGGCAAACCTCCTGCACTTCACAGAAGAGAGGAAAGATACACAGCTCAAAGCAGGAAATAATAGTACCAGTGCTAGCAACAGCAACCCGTCCTGCATTCAAAGAGTGCCAAAGAAGATCAGATGGGGGGAAGGAAGGACAAAACAAACCCCACCATATTCAGGCAATCTACCTACTACAAGCACACAGCACCATGCAGGCAGGCAGCTCCCAGAAAACGCAGTGAGGATGCAGCGAGGAGCACAGTCCAGCTGCAGAGATGTCTAGGGAAGGCAGGAGCGCAAGCACCCAGCCCGGAGGCAGGGATAGATGCATTTGCCCGCACCGCTCCCACAAGGCTACGTCGGGAACGGAAAAGAGTTCCTCTAGAGAAAAGGCCCATCATCTCCTCCAGGCATCAGCCCTAAAAGAAGTGATAGGCACTGATGGGAAGCATAAGGGCAGGTAAGGGTCAGCTGGTCCAAACCCCAGTTCCTGAAACAAGTCTTTAAGGAATTTAAATAGCTTACCGATACAGAGTTTGACTTCAGGAAGGAAGGGAAGAAAGCAAACTTTTACAGCTGAGCTTTCTCTCAATCAGGGCAAATGCACAGTTCCTGATTTTTGTTTGGTTTTTTTTGTTTTTTTTCTTAAACATTTTTGCTGAACTCAATTATATTATATTTTTTTAAGTCATCGTTTGGGGTCAGTCCAAAAAGAAACTTTTTGGAATGCTTGAAAAGGCACAGCATGTTTTAGTGGTAAGCATTTCTGGTAAATCAAGTGAGAGTTGCAAGTGAAAGTCTGGTTTCAGAAGGAAACGTGGGCACAATTTGTAAAGAAATGAGGGAAGAAAGTAAGTGCCTGAAACCCCCTGTAAATGTAGCCTGAAATATATTACTTATTTCAAAACCTATTTGTTTTGAATTTTTTAATTTTTCCATAATTGACTTGTCATCTGAAGCTACTTGTCAAATTCAATTTAAACCCACATTTGTCACTTAATTGGAGAGGGAGGAAAACCATGCATCTACATCCTTGCATTTGAGCTAAGAAGATGGAACGAGGAGCAGTTATCACGCCACTGTGATGGGGCAGGGGGATTGTGGACCTTCAGGGCAGTAGAACAGGGAGTGCATGGAGAGTTCACCAGCCTTAACAACCAAAAACCAGTTTACAGACATCTAGAAGAAAGCAAGTGATGAGAAAATACGTGAAAACAAGTGAAAAGCAAAATTCAGGGCAGGAACATACACACATTGATGCATAGTCTTCCCTCCTCCTCTTGCCTGTCTCTACCTCAGGGCAGCGAGCTCCAAGGTCTGGGGCTGCCTTAAAGCTTGTGTTAGCACAGACTGTGGGAGCAGGTAGTGAGCAAGGAGAGAGCAAGAGCTAGTGTAGGAGGCATTACTGCAATAGCAACAGTTTCCTTACAAGAGGTGTCGATGAAGACGGAAAAGCTTCTCCTGAAGACGCCCTCTAAATTTAAAGAAGTCATCACCTACTCATTTACACTGAGAATTTTCCCAAATTCGCACGATGAAAAAGGATGGTCCTTGCTTGGATCCAGACTGTCTGTCAAAATCGACCAGTGGCAACGACACTAAATTCAGCTGTATTGTCCTCAAACTGAAGCTTGGCCTGTTTTCCGCAAACTTTTCCTTCAAAATGAAACCGATGCATCATCTACTTAAAAAACAGTTTACTGGATGTCAACGCTAAATACTTCAGGAAGAAAGTATTTCCTTTCCGGAAAATTCTTAATCTGACATTTGATCTGGTATGTCCCTTTGCTTTGTTAGATTAAATAAAGGGATCTTTAAATATGTCATAGCCATCTCTAAATACAAAATAAATGGTAAAAAACCACAACCTTCCTCACTCTTTTCGTGTTAGGAAACAGTCTGTTATTTTTAACAACCTCAAAAATAGCTTGTTCTTTTTAAATATGAATGACATGAGTCTGTTAGCAATACAGTGAAGAAGCAAAATAATATTCTTCAGAGCTGGTATCCTTTCAGAGAAACTTTGGATGTTTGCAGTCAAATGCAACTCAATGCCAAAGTTATACAGCAACACAGAAAGAATCTGAAAGAAAACAATTCCAAAATTGGCAGCAAATGACTTCTTTTGTCAGCAGCCCTGTAAGTAAATTGTGCCTGTTCTATTACTGTTGGCATGAAATACCAAACGCTATACTTCCAACAACTTTTATCTCTGTCACTTTTCCACACAATCATCTACACACAAATCCTTAAATTCTTCAAATTAAAAATGGACCGGTTCTTTCATCACAGGGCACTCATGGTTCAGTTATGATAGGGTTCATCTGTGAAAAATAAAAATTAAAATCCGCAATAGCCAGTAAAGATTAATGGCTTACTTTAAATGGATTTCCTCTGCAAAGCTATTCTTTATATCTCATCTAAACAGATAATAAATGGTAAAAGCCAAAAGCACATCAATAAAAGAATAATTCTGAAACTTGGCAGGAGTAGAAAAAATAATTACATTTTATCCTATTTTGACCACAATTCAGTCTCATCTATTGCCAGAAAAATAAGACCACAAATATTCCAATCTTCTTTAAGTCACTGAGTTGTTTGCTTTGAACCACACTGGCAACTTCCAAAAATAAGAAGTAGTACGAAAACTGCATCATCTTGTAGTCTCCATCTCCCCAGAAGCGGATTTAAATTCTGATATTTAAAAGCCTGGCAAGCATGAAAGATCCTGCACAGTTGCTCACAGTAAAGCTTATGGGACGTTGCACTCGGCCAAAAATACAAGCAGCTTCTGCCTCGGGGATTTTGCAGCAGCCTGTAACACACCCCTCAACCACAAACTTTCACAGGATGAGGCTGGAGATGACACTCAGTAATGCTCAGATGCGTATTTGCAGGGACAACCAAACCTTCCCACATAACCGATAGTCCCTCTTCCCCAGACGCCTCACACTAGATACCACGTCGCTTGTTTAGCTTGAGGGAAACCCACGAAAACGCATCATGAAGTTTATTTGAGGTTTTGTCACCCTCCAGCGTAGCCATGGTCTGGCTTGTTCCAGTAATCCGTGACTAAGACTGTTTTAGCTAGGTCGTCTCATCTGCCCCACAGCCCCACCACGCAATGCATCTCTGCACTGCTCTGGCTACCATGTGAGGTATCCTCCAGCATCACATCTGTCCCACAAGCCAACCGAAAGGACGGTGCAAGGGTGTAGGCAGACAGGCCCTGCTGGGTAAGGAGGATGAGCCACACATCAAGGCAAAGGTTGCAAGTCCCCCAGAGGATGCTCCTATGGTCTGTGCTTTGCTGGACTCCAAACAGGGATGGGACCTGATAAAACAAAACAGTGCAGATGTCCAGACAAGAAGGCACAAGTGATGGAAGAGGAGAAAGGTGAGAAGCTGTATCTGAACTACCACAAACACATATACTGATTCTGAAAGGATGGTGGTGGCTCTTGCAGGACCACTGCTGCACAGGTGCGTGGACACAGCCAGGACCTCGGCCTTGAAGGCCACCAGAGGAGTTGCTACAGAAGAAGAGTGGCACGGCCTCTGCTCTGCAGCATGGCAGCAGTTCCATTGCAGCTGAAGCAGGAGAACCGAGTCTTCCAAATTCACTTATAAGGAAAGCCCAGGAGAGGCAAAACTGCAATAAAAACTGATCCGCAGACTTGTGCTTAGATTTGCTTGCAGGAAACAGATATTTTCATTAGACTAACCAATTCTTTTTCTTTTCTTGCTCCCCTTTAATATTTTCACTGCATATGTCTGATCCTATTATTAAACATAATAAATAGCCCCTGGTTGAATAATTAAGAAAAGAGTACCAGCCAGGGTGGGTAATATTGCCAACCAAGACTGAAGACGGAGAGCTATCGTTATTTCTGTACTTGAGTTATTGATTAAACATAACACTCGTAAAGCAGCAATCAGAATTGCTATTCCACAAACATTCCCAGAGAAATAAGGACTAGTTCCAAGTGCCGATCACATATGCTCTTGTGGTTAAAATGCAATTAAACGAGTAAAGCATCCAATATACCCACAAGCCAGACAAAACCAAATCTCAGAAACCTGAACTGTGTAACAAAAACAAAAGCAAGATTTTCAAAACACAATTAAAAAAATGGCAGGTGTCAATACAGACTGTTGTTTGTAAGCCACTGGAAAAAAATTAAGTTTACATGTATGTGTATTATTTATAGAGAAAGGGGTCTTTTTCCAAAATATGTCTCAGTACACAAAATCTTGTGAAACAGTAATGCTTTCCCTATTCCAGAAAACTTTATTTTTTTCATACTGCCTGGTTTTCTTCTGAAGGTTTTTTTTTAAGTGAAAGAAAAATATTCCTGAGCTAATTATGTAAAACTCTTGCCCCCAGACCCGGAAGGAAGAAGGTTATTCTGAGAAAAAATACGAAAATAAGAATTAATACCAAACAAATATCCTGATGCAGCATTTTTCATTTGATCACCAGGAACTACTACAGAGAGCAGCGTCCTCACCAAAGGCTGTCAGACTCGCCGAGAGCCAAAAGCCAGAGGCGGAAGCCATGCCAGGGGGATACCAGGGAACGCTCCAGTGAGAGCTCACAGCCCACCCAAGCGAGCAGCAAGCCCTGGCACTGCCACCTCCCACAGAGGGAAGAGGACAGGCGTTTTAGAAGGACAGCCACGCGTCCTCACTGAGAGCACAAGCTTTCAGATCACACTCAGCTTGTGGATTCCACATGGGTGAAAAAGGAGCAATCTACAAAGCAGCAGAAGTTTCTATTCGATTTGGTCATTGTGTTCCCCTCCCGTGGTGCTTCGTGTAGGAGGCACCTACACTATGGACATCAACCCCAGCTCAGAGCTTCTCCTCTTTGGCAGTAAGTATTTCATTCTCCCTTCTCAGGGCAGGGGGTGACTGCAGTGGTTTCCAAGGAGCAGAGGAGTGGCATCTAAGTGGTTGCTGTCCATCCAGTCTTCCTCCAGAGAGCACAAGCTCACCCAAGTGCACTTTACTTGAGCAAAGCTATTGCGTCTGCTTCGCTTTTGTTTTCTTGAATTGATAACTCAGAGCTGTGATGGAGAAGGCAGAAAAGTGCACCCTTCACAAGGGCCAGAAAAAAAACAAAAACAAACCGATTTTACAAGATGGATGGAGCAAACCAAGGCAAAGTGTTGATGAACACGCTACGCTTCAGGCAACTTAATAAAACTGATACTATAAAAATCACAACAAATCATCTGCATCAGTTTAAAGTCTTGACCAAACCGTACATGCTGCCTTACTCCAGCGGCTGCTCGCCTCAGGGAAAAAGAAAAATTCTGCCCAATTCACCAGTACCCATCACAGAGCAATAACCCGCTGCTCCCTTTCTTTTGTTTGTCTGTTGGGTTTTTTTAACCACAAGTGAGCTTGTTTTAGTGCCCTGAGCAGATCCAGGAGTCTCTCCCATTGCAAACAGCCACCTGACAGCACACCAGAGTGGCTGTCTCTAGAATTAGGACAGAGACGCCGAAACACACAGAAGCAAATTGATCCTATCGATCTCTTGGAGAGTTGAGAAGCACACGGTCCTCAGAGACCTTTATTTTTTCAATCTGCAATGAAAAGGCTTGGCAGTAAACTGGAGAAAGCCAGTTTTATAAGCTGGGAGGGAAATGATTATAGAACTGTAGCAGTTCAGGGATCTTCCAGCTGGTTTAAATGATTTGGCTTCCTTACAAACATATTGAAGGGAAAATAAATAAATAAACCAAACCAAGAAAACCCAAACCAAAAAACTCCTGAAGGTCAGCTATGAGTGCTACAGGTATCACATAAAAACAGAGTCCTCCATTTATTCTCAAGTATTTAATGTAGAGATGGAGACAGTGGAAGGAAGGAAGGAGGAATGGAAGTTACTGCATCTGTACGTAAATATGGATTAAGGAAACAGACAGTCTTCTTCTGTATCTTACACAAATGAGCGGTATCAGGAGACGGACCAGGGAGCAACACCATTTACCCCAAGCTCCACTGACCACAGCAGGCAGGCGCTCACGTGAGGTAAACTCAGATTCCCCCAAAATGCGCTGAATTCACCCTACTCCGCCACAGCTGAAAAAGGTGCCTTTTCCCGCTGAAACACCACTTCCCCACGGGAACAGGACCTGATTCTTTGCTTCCTTCATTTTGGTTCTCCCCTTCTATTACACACGTCACCTGTGTAAATTATATGGGCCATACTGCTAGTTTCACAGGGAAGCAGTAAAATTTCCAAAATGCTTGGAGAGGAAGGGGGTGTTTGTTTCAATTGAAACTTTTGTTGAATCTTATTTCAACCCAGATTTGCAACTTTGCTGGCCCCATACTGCACACACTTTTGCGAGCTCCACAAGAGAAAAAAACAATGTGGCATTGCATTGACCAACCTTCAGCAACCTGAGCCAGTAGGGACAAGGAGCAGCATCTTAATAGCCTCCTCTTTCTATCCCACCCCTGGGAATAGTGTGACTGTTACTGCATCTAACTCTTTTTCTGCATTTCCTATTTAGAAAATGTCTAAAATAGAAACAAAACACGCTGTTCACTGAGAAATGCTTCTCTTTTTTTTTTTTTTCCCTTTTTCTTTTATGTTTTGGTTTAGGCTTTTTTTTTTTTTTTTCAGATTGTGAGGGTTAATAATAAAACCGGTTTGGTTTAAGCAAAGCTTTTTTAGGAGATCCTGTTGTGATTTGATTGTTGTTTGTTTTTTCCCCCCCCCCATTAGGATTAATCTAATTAATTAATTTTCATCCCTTTGGGAGTCAACAGGAGCTCTTGCCCGTTCCCTCCTTCCTCCAAGTTCATCAGGCCACCTTCTGCTTTGGCTCCTTGCTGACGCAAGCTGCACGGTGCTTTTGGCAGCTCCCGTGCTGCCTGGAGCTGCCTGCTCGTGTGCTTGGGCAAGGGTGAGCAGGCTGGGAGCAGCGGTCACCTCCGGCACTCGTCAGAGCACAACTGGCTTCACGAAGGCTCTCTGTACCCTGCGCCCCTCTCCTGGGCACACAGCAAGGCTTATAATCGACTCCGTGGTTTTGACCCGATGCAAACGTTAAGTGTGCGTGGAAGCATTTCAGACACGTGATCGGGATCCTGTGTACACGTCTCCGGTAACACCTCTCGAATAAGGACTGCATTGTAGCAGATCACACCACCTGCCTCGGCCAACCGTTCCCCAGCTGCACACAAACTCACTTTCAAACTCAAATGTGCCAGGTATTTCATTTCTTTCAATTTCTTTTTCTCTCTTACTGACTTTGCAAGGCCACATCTGATATAAATAATATCAGCATCCAAGTTACAGAAAATTAAGCTGAAACACTACAGACTCCATTTGACTTTCACTTCTATCAACGGACACCTCTTGCTGATTTCACAGCAGGAATCGTAGTCTCTTTCTACTTCTTTATTCTTATTTTTTAAAACAACCTTTGGTGGAAGGCCAGCACGTGATGAAGAATGAGACAATCCCACCAGGTGCTCTTCATCCGTGTCCTTCCAGCATTCCTGCCGCTAACTGACCCGCCGCTCAGAATTTATAACACTTGTGCAAGCACAACACCATGCTCACAACAGGGAGGATGCGCTCCCTTTTCTGCTCTCTATTCTCTGCCCCTGCAACTACCACCGGGCAGCGTACACTGGGAGCCTGACAGATCTGCTCTCCTGAAATGAAGCACTCCAAGCCACATACTAAAATCCTGGTGAAAGCTGTTGGAAACCTCTGCAGGAAGAGTAGCTGCAGCAGAAGTAGTATTCAGAAAAGCTAACTTTTGCCAAGGGAAATGAGCCTCCCCATACACCCTTTTTGAAGGGTGAAAGGGGAGGAGAGGGGAGGGCTGATGCAGAGCCATTCTTCCCTCCGAGTCACCCTCTGGGGATGCTCTTTCTCTCCATCAGCTACAGAGGAAGCTCACCTCCCTTGCACTCAGTTCCCTCAAATCCCACTCTGTCCAGACACAGCTCAGGCTCTGACAAAAATAATTAGAACTACTGATGGAGGGAAAAAAAAATATAATTTTTTTCAGTCTGGTATTTATTGAGCAAAAGAGTGCAGGATACTTTCACCCTCTTGGCAACCTTGCCTTTGAGTTGCCAGCAACTGATACCAGCTTTGATGGAAAAATATGTTGTGAGCTCCAGAATGCATGGGGCTAGCTTTTCCTTTGCTGCTCTGTGGATCAATCAGAGAGACAGATTCATAAATGAAAAAGCTTCTGTCATCTCACAATAGCAATACACAGATAGACTGCCTCCTGATAGGAGAGAAAAAAAAAAAAAAAAAAGGACTACGAATAATGTTTATATGTAACATATTTTTAAAATCGGTAATGAGAAGGCCAGAGGAGAGCTTATCCAGAGCCCCAAGTGCCAGCCAGTCTTACGGCACTTTGGCAGAGGCAACTCTGGAAAAACAAGATGGGGATATTTGCTTCATGGCTGCAGATTGTCTGTGTCAGTGCAGTCGTGCCTCAGTTATCCCCTTCAGCCATGACTTCACAGACCAGAACATTCTCAAGATGCTGAACTGAGACAGGCTTTTGGGGACCACTCACCTTGGGTCTGAGAGGGGAGCTTCTGGCTGCCTCATAGCAGCTGCATCTCAGAGTCCCTCTCTCAACGACCACTGCTGAACAGAGCATGAGCTTTGCTGATGGACTTCTACTCAAGACACAAATTTCAGTAACTATTACCTGTGTCTCTGTACCTAAGCAAGCTGCCCACCCTACGGTCTACTACAGCACCTATCAGGTGGCTCTCCAGGAACGTATAGCCCATGGTCACACTTCCCATCAAAGTTTCAAGGACTTCACCTCCTGAATGACAGAGTGAATTAAACCAAACAATCCATAACAATGCCTACCTAGCACAGAAGAAATTGCAACATCCCCACCACTGGGAATGAAGTGGGAAGATACAGGACGGGAAATTCCTAGCGCTCTCAAAAAAGAGAGCTAGTGAGTGAGCTTGGTACAACGCACCTTCACCAGCACGCAAATGTTTCTGTCAAACTAACATACAGCTCGCCATCCCAAATGACTTCCCCACTTTCTGCGGCAGTACCACTTAGGCAGGCTTCCAGATGTTCTCAAGCTGCTTCATGGCCACTTTTCGGAGCAAGTGTGTGGAAAATGTAGAACTGTTCCTAAAATGAAGTTAACCATCTTACAAGAACTGCAGATGTGACTCCTAGCATTCCTAACACAAATATTGATTTCCTTAAGTGTATTTTGTAAGTAATCACTTCATTCAAGTCAACCATGCAAAAAAATCCCCCAACACCCAAACCACCACTCTTATAAATAACGATATCTTTGAACATATAAATAAATAACCCCGCCCAAAAAAACCCACACTCCTGCCCTGCCGGTGTTTCTTCAGGATTTCTCTATCCATGATGTTATAGGGATTTTTCAAGACAATTTCACAGCTCTACAATATCTGCAGCATCGGCTGCATGTGTGCCCACCCCACAGCAGCTCCTGCTGCTGGGGCACTAGAGGATCCAGGGCTGTCAGACTCCGGGACACCACCACAGCCTCCCCATAATGCACTACAAACTCCGTTCTTACACGAGGGTTTAACATGGAGAAGTGGGGGACCATTTCACCAGTTTTGTCCCGCTGATGACTTTACGACTCGGCACTGCAGCAACAGCCTGAAACGAAGCATCAATATTGGAGACTGAGAAAGAGGGGCTGGTACAGTCATATCCCATAGTTTATATGGGACATGTTCAGAATCTTTATCCCATTGTGGACTGACAGCAATCCAGGGGGTTTTGTGGTTTCTTTCCTTGGTTGCTTAACAAAAATAAAAAAAAAAAACGTGCTCCATCTTTTTTAAGACAACGGCTGACACGTTTCAAAGTTTCCTTTTCATTTTCACCATGAGAACAGAGAAGTGAAGGGTAAGGCTGCATAAGGAAATACTGGTTTGGAGGTAAACCAGGGCAAAATGAACATGGTTTGTATGATTTCACCATTAAGGATTCCTGACTCCAGGAGGAAAGACACTGCATTTAGTGAAAAAATAGGATGTTTTGAGAATAGAGCATCAGATTACAGGAATAAAAGAAAAGCAAAATTTTTAACCCCACTAACTATTTTTTTACCTATTTCTAACCCAAAAAACCTGTGATTTTTTTTTCTTTTTCCCTAGATTCTGAAGCATATACTTTTCCCCAGGAGACTGAACCACTGCCAAAACCACACTGCTATCCAAGGAGCTTAACACGCTTTGCAAAAACATTAATTAAAACTCACACGGCGAGAAGAAGGGAGTAAGGCTAGATCTTTTGTTTCACAGCAAGGAAAACAACAGCACCAAAAAAAAAAAAAAAAAAAAAGACAAAAAGATTTGACAACATACCAACCATCTCAAAGAAAATACACTGCAGAGAATGGCAGAGAGGCGATGCTGGGAGGGCAGAGAGGTGGGGGAGGAAGAGTAAAACCCAATGGTTTATCTCTTAGAAATGCTTTTACTAGACTGTGCTTCTACTGTGCAATATGAGGTTGGTTGAGATTGAAAATGGAGATTCAAGAGCCGGTCTTCTTAATCCTGGACCTCCGCTGCTTTCTCACTGCACCTACACAATTGCCACATCCAAATAGACCATCTGCACCACCCAAAACAAAGCAGTTGCTAATTATCCTATCTCACTCTAAGGATGCCTCATCTGTACTTCTTTCAGGATCTATCACAGAGTTATTATTTCTCTCTGCAGCATGATTTCCCACTCAAGTGTGGGAAAATGAAAGTAATAGCTATTTAAATGCAATTTGCAACATGGTCTGTATGTATTAATTTCTTAACGTCTTCCGGGAATGTACCTAATCCATAAATATATATCCATTTGTTTAACATATTTGTGGACAAAAGAAAAGCAGAATTAAAGCAATCCTTTAATTTCTACTGAACAGCACGCATTTATTACCTTATAATACATAAACACCACCCCATCAAAATGAACTAAGATTACAAAAGCCATTAATATATTGTTACCAACACGGCAGGGCTAGGAAGTGAAATAAAGAGGACTCATTCACATCAGACATCATTTGCTGATTTTGTAATTGTTATTTCTGTTAAAAGTAACAACAAAATCAGTCTCTTGGGTAGCTGTGACTGAGCCGTAGTTTTGCAGACAGGAAGAACAACCTGAAAAGCTGTGAGTTCAGCAGTAAAATGGCAATGTTTTCCCGAAGGCAGCGGGTCAGGGAGCACTGCAATTCACCACATACCGAGGCAGGTCTCTGTACAAAAGGCCGGCACATGTCCTGTGGATCAAACTAAGAGATCCTCTCAGTTTGAGCCACGCAGAGCTAAAACAGGAAGGAGGAGAGAAGCAGAGAAAACTGCGGAGGAGAGTTGTTTAGGCTCTGTTTGTTAACATCAATAGTTCCATGCAAAAGATGTTACTGAACCAGAAAAACAGAAGACTACAAAGGAAATCTGAAACCCCTCACTCTCATACATTTCCAGCAATTTGGACCCCAGTATATAACTGATACTGTGGCTGCTACTCAGAGGAGATACCTCGGCATCCATGCGTGGAGCCGTCTACTGCCTGACACCAAAGGCACCTCCTCACAGTAGAAACGCTCAGCTTTCACAGCTGAGTTGAGATTGTACCATAGTCTATTTTTGTTATGGGAAAGAATGTTTTCAGAGCAAATTTGTTTCCAAAACAAAGGAATTCACCTCCCAAAGACTGCCAGGGAGAGGGGAGGACAACATTCCTTCCTCTGCTCTCAGGAAATTAAAGTTACCCGACTGCTAGGAGGTGTTAAGAAGCCTCAGTCTCTTCCTGATGCCAATATTGAAAGGCGTCAAATACCTTCACCTCACACTGCCATCAGAAGACGGCCTGGGGCTAAGCACCACAAATGCAGCCTCATCCAGAAAGTTTATTTTGTCTTCTCTGAACCAGAAACATTTCAGAGCACCGATATATGCAAGTCCAAATTATTTCCTGTAGCATTTTTTCCTGTAGCTAAAAAGGAGCTGGCACCATTGCTGAGTGCAGAACTGGAGAGCCATTCCTCTGAAGCTGTTGTTCCACAGCTGACAGACAGAACAACCCAGCACCTAGAGGAAGCCCCTCACCCAGTAGCAACCTAAACTATGGCCCACTGAACAGCAGCTCCAGCATCGTCTCTCGTGTCCATAGAGGCCAACTATAGCCAAGGAAAGCCCCCCAACTTTTAGTGACTGAAAAAAGGTTAGTCAGCCCCAGAGCTGTGCCAGGCATGAGGATAATCATGCCTATGTACCTTCCGAGGGAGACAGAGACTACAGAAGTGTACACCCTTCTCCTAGAGATCAAGAAGTCCTTTTAGACTGTCTAGCCAAAAAGAGAGCGAGTCACTTCTGCTCAGTAAAGGCACTCTTTCTATGGGACTTCATGGATGGAAATCCATGACAAGGACAGCAAAAAAAAAGAAATAAATAAAAATTTCCCATTGTGAAATACACTACCAGGAAAGAAAAGACAATTGTCCTTTTCTTAATGTAAGATTCATATTACCTTGGCATACAGGCGGCATCATTTTCAGCCTGTCTGGCACAGTGGGCAGGAAGCACCCCATGAGCATGGGAAAGGAGGGCTATCCAACATGCTCATGAAAAGGGAGCTGATGTTCCTTTGACAGAAACAAGGACATTACTTTAAAAAGTGATGACCTGCAAACTATCCTGGGTGTTGTGTTGGTTTGTTTAGGTTTTGGTTTTTCTTATTTTTACCGAGTCAGAGTATACTTCTTGCTAAAGCCATGGCAACTCCCGTCAGAGAAGCTATTTAAGAAAACGGGTATTAACA
Organism: Baryphthengus martii; assembly: GCA_013396935.1. Classification (NCBI taxonomy): domain Eukaryota; kingdom Metazoa; phylum Chordata; class Aves; order Coraciiformes; family Momotidae; genus Baryphthengus; species Baryphthengus martii. The sequence goes on from VWZK01004356.1 coordinate 674,870, forward strand.
GATTGGAAAAATGTTTTCTAAATTAATGGTCTAAAATTCAACAAATTTTGTTTAAGAAAAGAATCACACAGACAGGCTTAGCAAGCTGGTCAAACCCGCACCGTTAGCCATCCCATTCATGAGGCTTGGAGGGGCCTCCTGAGTTTTGCCATGAGGATACCAGACGTGGGGAAACCTCAACCGTACCAAAAGCAAACAGAGCTAAAGCGACTGACACCAGCTGTTCGGCTGCAATGACCCAGTAATCATCGTGACTGTGTGTCCCAGTTACTGGGGAACTCTGCTAGAGGGATAAGCAGGTCATGATTGTCACACTAAGCTCTACTCAAAAAGCATTAAACATGAGGACTAAATGTTCAAAACGATTTCCTGCTCGAGTACCTCAACGTCTGGGAGTCCAAGAGAAGACAAGTCCTAATTGGCAGAGCAGGTTACTGCTTCAAGTGATTGTGGCAGGAATCCCATGTCTCAGACCCTGGAGCACCATCTGGACTTGCTCAAGAGCCTGGCCACTTGACCCAGTTGAAACCTAGTCTTCTTCAAACGTAACTTGGGGGATGACCATGTCCTACTGAATTCCCAGGACTCCTGCCTCCCCAGAAGCCTTCTCCGTGTCCTGGCAGGATTACCAGGGGGCCAACAAAACACCGAACCACCCCTTTAAATTAAAGTTAGTAACCTCAAACTCCAGGTCATGGCAGAGAGACATCTTTTGTGATGATGCAAAACATTTCCCTTGACTTTTATATGGAAATAACTCCCTTTTTCAAGCTCTCACATACATGTTTCCTTCCTTTAAAAAACTCTTAAGATATTGGACACAAGGTCTGCCACCTATTAAAATATAAGCTTTGAAGGTAGAAAAAACTTCTAGAAATTGTCTAGGGCATATTGTTGAACTTTAACATATTGGGAGTCATCATTCTTTCCATACAAGTGTGTGCTTCATTACTTGGTAATGGAACAATAATTGCTCTACAGTTATGCAAGAGGCACCTCTAATTTATAAGGGGTTTCTGAAGAGGTAATGACAGATGTTTAAAAAAATGAAATATGAGAGTAGGAAACTTGTTGTGTCAAAGATAATGGTACCCATGGAGTAGTCTGCCAGCTGGGTCACAGTCTCAGCTGGTATAAAGGAATGATGCTGATGTTCTGACTTACGTATTCTTAAACAGTGACCATAGAGTCACATTAATCATATTACTTTGTGCTTTAATCTAGCTAAATCTTACAAATGAAGCATCCGCAGCATAGGTCAACACCTGACATCCCTGCTTCCCTGAGAGCTTCCTGCACACTCTAGGTAAGGCTGTCAGCAATTCAGCAGAATGCATTTTTCCCCTCTGAAATTATACTTAGTGTGAAATAAAGATATCCACCTATATCTTTTCTTATTTCTAAAACTAGATTGCCTATAAAACCTGCTATGAATTGTATTTTGAGAGACAATTTCATGTAGAAAAGGACGATCTCTTCAAATTTTCTCCATCTCCTTTTCTCCAACTTTTCTGCTGTGAGCAAGGGCTCGGTGCAGCATTTCAAAGACGGCATGTTCACTGACAGCCCTTCCAGACAAAATGTCAACTCCAGACTCGGGAGCACTTGCATTCATTAAGGATTCCATTACTATACTCGTAAGATCAAGAGCGACGCACCATCCAAATGTCATCTGTGTGTGCAGATGCAGTATCAAGTGCACCTCCTCATAAGACTAATTTTCCAATTAAGATTGAAACACTGTTGTGCTAGAAACACAACAAACACATGAGAAGATCTTGTTCTTGCACCATGGGGATTTATTATCAAAGATACGCTCATTTTACTCTAATCTGCTTGCTTTTACTCAGAGAAGTACCGGCTTCCACAATATGTAAATTTTTCACTGCAAAACTAACTGTCTTTTACAGTTTTGAAGCTGTTTAGCATGACATCCACAGAGGAAAAAAAAAAAAAAAGCCAAAAAGAAGATAGGCAAACAGAAAGCTTGCTTCACGTACTCTGACCTCCATGCCATCTCAGACATAACTTATCATTAGCAGGACTCAAAGTACCTGATCTGAGACTTGTTCCGATTCGAGTACATAAGCTGCATCACAATAGCAACTTATCCTGAGGAAGCCCAGCCTTTCACTCTATCTGGATGAACAATAAAATAACCATCACGGACTGCAAAACTTTCAGCTAGGAGAGCCCTGTTTAATCTAGCAGAAAAAGACATAATGAGATGCAGTGCTGCTGAAATTAGATAAGTCAGACTAGAAACAGACACATATTTTTATCAGTAAGAGCAGCATACTGCTGCAACCATCCACCGAAGGGTATTTCAAATACTCTATCACAACAAGTCTTTAAAGTCAGGGCTGCTGACAGATGTGCGACACAGCTCAAAGAGAGACACCGGCTTCAATGCAGTAATTCTTAGATGAAGCTCAGTCTTTTGCACTGTGTTCTAGCTCAGATGAGATGATCATAAATGTTCCCTCTTGACCTTAAAAAAAAAAATCTACAGTGACACTTCTACTAATGGTAAAAATGTCTTCAAGGAGTTGTAGGTCTGCACAACCCTGAGAGATCGCAAACTGCATGACAGTTTTGTGCCAGCAGCCCATGTCACTTCCACCCCATACAAACTGTCTGAGGGCCAGGGACAGAGCCAGGCTGGACTCCTGGCATTCAGGAAACAAATTTAGTCCCTTGCTCCTGGGTTGACAGCAGCTTAAAGGACTGTAAAAAATATGTTTTTTTAAAAATCGCCATGTACCTTGACAAAGCAGCTTCTCCCCAAAACACCAGCTGCCTGACAGTGTCAGGGATTTTGAGAAGAAAGAAAGAAAAATGGGTCTAATTCACATTTCCCAGCAGAGAGATGCTACAGTGTGGTCTTTATAAAAACAGCACAGTAGGAATGACAAGAAATTCTCTCCTCCCCAAATAACTAAGCAATTTTAAACCAGTTAATCCTGGAAACATTCTCAAAAGGTTAGCTGTGGCTCAACAAACTTTAAAGATGATCACTTTTAATTTAATTTAAAGTTGAACATCCTTGTGTAATAATGGCAGAGATGAAGGACTATTAGGGAATAATCTTGTTTACGGATCAGTGAACTCAGAAAATTGCCAAGGCTCCATGAAACATACTCCTTATTCACACCTCATAATTAACTGAGTGCTCTGCAGAGACAGGATCCTGCAGTATTAAAGCCATCTTCTTTATTAGAAAGCTGCTCATGTGGACTGGGATGCCACTAGGAGGGTCTCGTGCAGTTCTGGCATTTCCAAACTCACAGGAGAAAGTACCTTCGATCCATCAAAATGGCACACACCCAAAGTGCAACAGAGCGCGGAGAAAGCCTTTGGCGTACGACAAAAACATGGCTTGTGGGGAGAGAAAACCACCTCCCTCCTTCCCTAACGCCATCTGGGAGCATTTCTCTTTTAAAAGCAACTGAAAGAAGAAGATACAGGTCTCTTAATTAATTCACATTGCAAGGCGCTTTTGATGGAGTCAAGAGGCCAAATCAGATCAGAGCAAGTAACACAACAAATAGTGACACGAAAGCCCTGGGACAGCACCTACCATAGCTTGCACTGTCTAGATCCCACTTAACAACAAACGCTGAAGCTTTCAGCCTGTAGGAAGGGGGAGAGGGATAGGGGGCTCTATCTGTTCTGCAAATTTTAAGAGAGAAATTGTCAATTTACTGGTAAAAATGTGAAGACTTTTGCTGAGGTCTGCTTAAGGTTTAGGAAATCCTGGATTAAGTCTCTACTCGATGTCAGATTTCGTTCATGAATTCAGGCAAATACTCAGACTTTCTGCCCTTTGGTTCTCCCTGGCTGATGGAGCAGACACTTGGATGGAGAGGACTCACACACCCCAGCTCCTGGGCAGCTAAAACAGCAGCTGCAGCCCCTTTGCACTAACTACACCACAGAGGGGAAGAGAAAACTGCTGAAGCCAAGAAAAAGCAATGAGAAAAACTGAGTCTTGCGAGTGAGTATCTGAGGAAGTCCCGTAGCTTTGCCCAAGTTAGGTTACTTTGAGTTATTACTCATCCCCAAATAGCAGATTAGAAAGCGAGGATATATAGTAAACCCGTACCTAGGTAACCCACACCCAGATACAGCAGCTACAGAGTTTGATGGTGTCATCTCTGGCCCTAAAATCAGCCAGGCCCATCTTAGCTCAGTTCAGCATCTTGCTCCAGCCTTTGCCCTGTAAGAGTGACTAGGGCAAGCAGTCACAGGATGCTCTTCGGCCAAAGGCAGTGCAGAGAACTCAAAACACAGTGACAAAAAGTACTCAGATTTTCCATTCAGGTTTTTACTGCACATCTCAACTACCTACACAGTCTGCAGTCAGAACAAAAGAATAAATAATAAAGAAAAAAAGGGTGGTGCCATAGATCAGGACCGAAAATACAGCTTGTGAATAGCATAAGCATCTGGCACAGTTAGAAAGAAACGGAACAGAAACAACGAGCAGTAATACACTGAATATAAATCTAAGGTGTCCCTGCATCTGGAGTACGGCATATTATTCCAAGATCTCCCCTTCCTCTGCCCAATTTTCAAAGAGTCTAATGGAGATCAAAGAGGTACAGGAAAAGGTAATAAGGCTTATCAGATACAAGGAATGGCTTTTGCATGAGAACAGGGCTCTCCACCATGGAAAGGGAATGCATGTATACTATAAGATTACGAAGGGCTTGGGGAATTTCACCAGAAAAATAGCTTTCTACTTCTTACCACACAAAGTGAAAGGACTCCCCATGAAATGATCAGTTTTCAAGCAGAGGGAAAGATTCCTTTGTACAGTATGTCATTAAAGCACAGAACTCATTGCAACAAGATGTCCTTGAAGCCAGAGTACAGATAGGTTCTAAAAGGGGAATTAGGCAACTCCACAGTGGACAAATCCATGGAAAGTCTTAAACACAGTGCTCCAGATAAGGCATCCAGATCCACAGACTCTGAATCACTGACTGGCACACATTCAATGTGCACGATGAAGAAAGATAACCCTGTATCAGCCCCATTCCCATTCTTTCCTTCTCAGGAAGCACCTAGTAATGACTACAGTCAGAACAACAGACACTAGAGCTAGATGGGATACTAGTTTAATATGGTTTTCCCACAATGTTCTTCTGTTGTATTGAATATACCGATATGAGTTCAAGAGACAAATCCTAATATAAAGTAAAAGGAGACTGGTTATTTTTCCCCTGAAGAAATATAATGCATAAATTCCTATACTCATATTCATGCATAGCACCAGACCAAATGCATGAACAAATGCCTTCTGGGTGGAAAGTTATCCCTCATCTCCAAAAGTTTATACAGGCAATGAATGAAGGAATTTGGTTTTCCATACTGAGTAATTCCCTGATGGAGATACTATTCAGGATCATAAGCAGGGTCACGATAGTGAATGCACACTACTCAGCCAAGACCAGCAAAGGCATGCTGCTCTGTAATGCATAGATTAGAAAGACCAGCATTAGCAGCCATTTAGATCACAGAGCAGGACACGGCTTTCTAAAGATGAAAATTCCTGATGCTTGTACCAAAACCATTTGTATTACGAGTAATTCATCTTCTGAAATAAACGAGTGACATAATTAACATTGGGGAGACCTGAGAAGAGGGCAAAGAATAACAACAAATTAAGTGAACTTGCTAGCAAAATAAAAAACATCTTTGCTTCAAACGTTTACAGGTAACTGACAGGCACAGCAATGATACAAACTGCTGTCATGAGATTAGGCAGAGATTACAGTAAATGCAATTAAATTAAGCAGTGTCAAAATATTGCAAGAGAACCCATGGCCATCAGTTTACAGCAGCTTTGTCTCTGTAGAAATTCCTAACATGGTCTTTCAAGAATGGTATGTGTTATGGTGTTGAATGATTGGACAAACCTGCATTTTATGGGAGGTGAATAAAGGTAATGTTCCCTCTTCCTTCCACCCCTGACTGATAATTACTCTTTCCCTGAATTTTATTTTGAACAACCAGTAAAGTCCTTGTCTCCATGGAAAACAGAGAAGAACCAGTTTTTCCTTCTGATTGTCCTCTTCTAAAATGAACACCCAGCAGGCCTGTTGGCATCTTTCACAGATTAAAGGGAGCGGTATTTTATTCCATTGTTTTTGTACTAGAACAACCAAAGTGCAACTATAGTTTGCGTCAAAGCACAATTTTTACACGTAATATTTCATTACTCTACGGTTGATTTGCAAAAACAAGGCATAAGTCACAAACAGGAGATTTGAGCAGACTTTCAGCCCTCAGCCTGAACAGAGGATCTATGGCAAACACACCACCAAACAAAGCTGTAAAGACAGGTAAAAACTGCATTATCCATACAGCAAAAGAACCATACTCCCTTAAAACAACCAAACCTAACTTTAAGAAAGGAGGTTAAAAAAAAAACCAAAGCAACCCAACAACCACAATGTATTTATTGGGAGATTTTCATTTAAGCTACCTCACGATCAGTTGTGGCACTTAATGACAATTCATAAGGCAAAGCGAGCGTCACCAGATGCTGCAAGACCTGTCAGACCTGGAAAGCAAGCACTCAATAGATAGCAGCTTTTCCAACAGCCCAGGTGCAAATCTTGTCTTTCAAGGCTCACTTCAGCCAGTATCTGAATTTCAGCACGGATGTTTGAGAATGTGGCATGCATTTACAAGAGTCCCTTCTGCGTTGCTACAGGAGTCCCTTCTGCGTTGCAGCTTCCTGGACTTTTACATTCTGGAAATTGCTTGAAAGAATAGCAACAAAAAAATCTGCATTTCAAAGATCTGCAGTCGAGAGACAAATGTGCCCTCCAGTATTTCCAAGCCAAGTAGAGGATTAAGGATTCTAATGCACTAGTTGGAAAAGAATATTGGGATAACCGAATTAGAAAAGTGAAAGTAGATTTACTACTCTTCCTCTTTAAATTACATTGAAGATTAAGTTTCTAGTCAGGGAAGGATCTATTAATCTTGGAAAGCATACAGGGAAGATGGAAGAAGCATTAGACATTCTAGTAGATTTTGTCTCTTTACGTATTAAATCTCAACAGCTACTTCACACTAAAAAAAAAATTAATCAAAAAAAATTAAAGGAACAGTCCACACACAACTGGAACCATCCACCTAAAGTCATATTTGATAAGATCGGTGTCCTCATGGTTTTGAGCAAATGATTGCTTGTATCAGCCTGTGAAAACCTAAAGCCATGTAACTTAATCCTGAGTCTGCTATCCTTCACTTAATCCATGCTGTGATTACCAGGTTCACAGAGGAAACATGGACCAGCTTGGAAAGCATCACTCATTAATGAGGTAGGTAGTTACAGCTGAATCTGTCACTCCCGAGAACAGCCTAAATGTTTCCACTAGATTTCAAAAAATGTGCCTGGAAGTTAAAGATGTAAGAGGAAAAACCATTCAATTAGATTAGCTCTGGGGAGATACTTGCAATAATCTGGGCATCGTCTATCTTCAGGTGTTGTGGGTTGTTGTTAGTATGGGTTTTTTTATTTCCTGGGTGACTGAAATACCATTCTGTGTCAAACTAACCCAGATTTACTGCAGGGAAAATGACCTGGCAAGCCATTAACGTTTTTCTGTTTCTCAGACGCTGTTAATTCCTTGACACTTGTTTACAGGGCTTTCAGTGAAAGCCAATGAACACAGGCACGGTGCTATTTCAAACGCTGGATTTAATGAGACTGCCATGAACTGTGAATAGAAAAGCAGTCCTGTGAAGTAAAGGGAATGAACAGCGTCTCCTGTGAGTCAGCTCTGGGACGCACAGACTGCACCTACAAATTGGGGATTTCCAATTAGCAACACAGGGAACAGAAGAGGCCGACGTACAATGAAGTGACTGCAACTGCAGGGCTTAAATGCAACTCCCATTAACAACAGAAAAAACCGCCGCTCCCTCTGCAGATGAATGAATAAGCGATCAGCATCTTTCGGGGGGGCGGGAACAAAAAGCAAAAAACAACAAAAACGACCGTTAACTTTTCCTCCTGATCTCTTTTGTGCTGTGCGGTTCTTTGTCCCATGCACAGTTTCCACTTAACAAATTCACAAAAATGGATTTTCATGGACTATATGAATGCTTAAAGGATCTTTAAAAAGACTAAAAAGTCTCCCCTAAAAAAAAACAAAACACTAGAATATGTTGTCATCATCAGCTAAAAAAAAAATCAAAAACCAAAACAAACTCAAAACAACAGACTCAGTCTTGCCCCTTTTTTCCAACATTTGATGTACATGAAGCCAAACTAAACGTTATTTGCAGCTTACTGAAATAAACAGGGCCTCTTGCTACTGTCACATAGTCATAGGCCAGGGGATATTATTTACCTTACACTTCCTTCTCGGAAGCATTTAAAAAGAGGGAGAGAGGTGTTTTTCTGTACTTCAAGACAACACTATCTAGAATAGCAGCTCAAATGATCCAACAAAGGAAGTCAAATTTAAAACAGAGCCTCTTCTATTCAAACAAGCGTGTGCACAAGTGCCTGCTTTTCTGTACACAAGCAAGCCGAGAGGCAAGCGACCGTGGTCCTGCACTATACCAAGCACCAGAGCAAAGCAGGTTCCAGGCTTTTGCCTGTTCTCCACGCTCCCTCCTTCTCAAATCCAGGCAGCAAGCACAGGGAAAATGCCAGAGTTAGGTGCAGGGTGAAGGAGAGCTGACCCCCAAAGCTAGAGAAAGCGGTCAAAGAGAAACCAAGCTTTGCAGCTCATGGAGCAGAAACCCGTCCAGGGAGGAGAAGGAGGTAAGCAAAGAGATGGCAAGCATCAACAGCTGGAAAATACTGGAGGGACCTTGCCCCCTGTTTGGGCAAAGCTCCCCCAGAAGGAGACTGAATCAGAAAGATAGGAGGAGTGGGGAATATGTGGAGGATGCAATAAGCAGTACAAGGATATAGGTGGGAGCCCTTGAGTTGCCTGGGCAAAGACTTTGGGGCTGGGAGTACAGGAGGGACCTTGAGAGAGGAAGATTATCACTGCAGCTTTTGAAGAAAGCCACAAGATCCAAATAGAAAAAATCTGAGGAGCAAAGACTGGAAGCAGTTAAATAACTAAGAAGAAGCAAGGAAGGGATGGGATTAGAGGCAGGCTGGAGTAGACAAGACAGGATAACAAACTGGGGAGAGAGGTAGATAGCAAGGAGCTGTCGGAAGAAGCTGCACGTGACAGTCTGGAAGGGAACATTATGTCATTGTGTCATCTCTGTCAGCAAATATCTAAGGGGAGAAATCTCCATCTCTTAATACTGGCTCCGACAGAGCACAGTCTGTTCCTGCCACCAGCTAGTATTCCTACTTGCTCAAGAAGCAGATGTTGATGCGATTGATCCAAAGGTTTCAATCCTGCTCTAGATGAACCTGTTTTAGCAAGGGGGGGGTAGACTAGGTGATCTCCAGAGGTCCCTTCTAACCCCTACCATTCTGTGATTCTGTAATTCAACTGTTCACACCCATGTGACTCCCTACTTAAAATTTCTGGCTACTCACTTTACTTGTTTTAAAAAGCACGGAAATCAGTCGTTGGATTTTCTAGGGGGAGTCTTAAAACAACCACCACATCGCACAAATGGAGGTGGAAAAGCAGCATGTATTACTGTGCCTCATTTTCCAGCACAGGCCATGGGGATACAGAGATGTAATTATTTTCCCAAGATTACACGAGGGTTCTCTAGGAGAAAGTCCCACGCCAGAGCACGTAAACCTTTGTCTGGATCCAAGGCTTTACGCGTAGGGGCACTCACCTCTTACGTGTTTCTAGACTCGAGCAGAGTCTTCTGGTGGCCTCAGGTACTACCTGAGTATGACAGTAAATATCATCACTGACTGCAAGTGAAGGAAAAGAAGATTCGTGTATTACTGCTAGCAAACATTTCCTAAAACTTCAGGACATAGACACAGCAGTAGCTAGAGATATTGCTCAGGCTTAGAATGGAAAAATGGGCTAAAAAACCGAGTTAGAGAAGACTAAACCACAGATCAAATTCACCTCTGTAATACACCTCCTCAAAGGAGCCCAAACTTCATCCATAACTTCAGGCAAATAGCAAGAACGACAGAGACTACAATTGAAAAAATTTTGCACCACCACAGAAGCAGCGTTCCACAGTTACCAGGATAACAATGACACTTATCTAATCTGTCATCTTTCAGCACACACTGTGCCTTCCTAGGCCTTGGGACTCAGGACTACATGCCTTTTGGGGTGAAGCTGCATTGTCCTATTCTCGGTTCAATTTTAAACATCAATTCCGAAAAAAAAAAAAGTCTACGGTCAGCAACAATTCAGCGCTTCCTTTTGTCTCCTTTCACAGAAGCAATCCAGCAGCAGCCTTTGCTCAGAGCATTGCACACTAGGAGCTTGCTCCTTTAGTTTTGAAACCTCACAACCCTCAGGAGATCACCAGTGAGAGAGGAAGGGAAAAGCCTAGGCTGGCTCCATTGCCTAATGCTTCAGGTTACTCATTTTGCTTTCCTAGAGAGGAAAATCATTTTGACTGCTAGAGTCTTAGACCTTTTTCACCACAAGCTGAATCCCAAACCAGGCCACAGCCCTGAAATTTGTCCATGAACTATTGCTATGGAGTTTGCAAAGCCCCACACCCCTTCCTTGTCATTTTGCTGTTGCACAGCAAGGACCTTTCAGGCCAGTGACAGGTATCCAGACTTTTCTTGTGTTGTATGTTTGTCCCTGACTAAAATAACACATTAATAAGTCTCCTTAGTGTTTTTCTCAGAGGCACGCAGTGCTTGTTGTTGCTGCGCTTTGTGCACGAATGCAACCACCACTGACCTTCGGGGCGTGTGAGCGCAAGTAAGACTAAAATTTAAGAAAGCTGTACCAAATCTAACAGAAAGCGTCTTCCTCACACTTCTGTAACCCAGGCAGCTTCATATTCTGAGCCACCCCTTATAAAACTCCCTCTAACAAATTCAAGAAAAAGGCAGAGTTTGCACCTGTGAAATCCAGTATCTGGGAAACCAGTCACTCTGTTCTGCCTGTATTGGTTACCAAGGTAGGAAGTAGCGCTACACTGTGTGGCAAGGGGAAGCATTAAAAATGCAGCTGAGATTTCTGCTTTTTAAACAGGAATTTCGTGTTAAAGGAGAAACGTGCTATACTATCAAACTAGTTTAAAAAATACAAAAAAATGTATCGCTGCACAAGAACTGGAAATAGACGCACCCAGTGAGGGAAAGCCAAATCATCACCAAGGAATTGCTGTGTTACATGTGCCGACATTTTCCCCACACCTTCTTCATTTCGAAGAACAGCATCTGTTTCAGCTCAAACGGTGACCGTGCATGGTGCACGGGGACTCAAGGAAGATAAATTATGACCTCAAAGTACTTTTCCTCATAGTATATCAGTCTTAGGGCCAGCACAGCTATCCCTGGAATGCACCACATTTTGCAGAGCATTTTCTTTCCCCTGCTACTGCAAAAGGAAACAACATTGCTGCCGGTTCAGCCGTCGGATCACATCTATCCCTGCTATAGCCTTAAGGATTTCATTGAATTTTGCATCAATGGGGTTTTGTGCCTGGATTCCACAGTGGTAACGAGCAGTGAGCTCCCTCACTCTCTTTTGCACGTATACAGAGATTTAAAGTTACACTGTTGGGCACAACTCCAAGTATACCTGCTTGTTTTCTCATTTTGTCACCTAAAAGATCCACAAAGAAAACAACAACAAAAAAAACCCAAACAACTGATGCAACAGTACATGTACATGGAAGTTGGCAGCAATAAACACCAGTTTATTGTCCATTCTGAGGGAAGAGTCTAAATCGCCAACAGCAGATGCAATAAAAAACAGTTCCTAGGTGACCAAAGAAAAAGATTTCTGATTCAAAAGTATGCAAGATATTGAGGATTCTTGTTTTTCAAGTGGCTTAGACTATGGGCCCACCACCAGCTCATTCACAAAGCTCCAAACCATCAGAGTGATTAGGTGGTAAGAGGATGTCCACGGGCTGAACAGCATCTAGTAACGCTGAGCGTGAGACACGTATGACATGGCATGACTACAATTACATGTCAAAAAAAAGTAAAAAAAAAAACCAAAACAGATCTCTGTTTTCAGTGGGTTCAAGAAATCAAGAAAAACAGAGTTAACTACAGACACAACTTGCACAAGGGACTGTGACAACTTGTTTTACACATGTCACTCGTATTATACACGTTCGTGGATCTAAACAGAGTATTGCTGTGGTAAGCAACGAGGTGTTGGCACTGATACTGCTTTTTAATAGGACACGTGTATGTACAACTGCACTGTCATAGTGCAAGCACTGAAGTTCTGGCCCTACTCCAAACAGAAGTACAAGCCTGACGTGAAAGTTCCTGTCTGTCCTTCTCCATTTGTGTCATACAGGAGGGCACATACGGTCACAAGCCTCTTCCAGGTCTTAAAACTGAGGGAGATGGATCAAACTCAAAGAGATCCTCGTTACCTTGTTTCAGTAGTATATGCCAGCATCCCCCAAAATTGCAATAAATCGCAGTGATAAAACCTGCAATTTTGTCCAAACTAACTCATTCCTTACTCCTGAAGGCACCCAGGACTGCAACACACACATTCAGTGGATAGTTGAAGATAAGAGCAAATGATAACAAAGAACAGAAATCTCTCTGCACCGAGAATTTACATAACTAGCTCCAGTTACTGCTAATTAGACTGATTCCCTTAACTCCTCCATTGCATTTTCCTGCGTTTTTCAGTTAGCTCTAGCAGCAAGATACATAGCATATTTATTAAATAGAAACCTAATTAATCACATTACAACTACTTAAAAGTACAGATTAAGCAGTGCGTAACTATTTTATTCTAATGAAGACCTTACAACTAGCACTGTGGTGCACTAGGTAAGGTACCTGAAGCTACTTCAGTATGACCAATCTGCCCTCCAACTTTGGGAGTCTTTGAAATATTTAAAATCTTTTCCCCTCCCTTTTCCTATGGAAGAGACCTACACAAGTCAGAGAAACATCAGTTACAGAGGAGAAAGTGTGAAACTAATTTTGTCTATTTGACAGCAACAATTTCCTCCCTTCTGTCTTTTTTCATCTATAGCAAGGATTTAGTTGGGTTTTTTTTAAAGATGGATTGTATTTTAATAGAGCAATTGCCTTGAGTGCTTTCTACTTCATATCATACAATATGCCAACAGCACTAAAAATTGTGTACAGAAAGTATTCCAGCTATTTTAATCTGTGCTTTGAGAGGAGTCAACAAACGGAAGTAAGGAGAAGACTGCAGTCATATGATCACATAACAGTCTACAGATCTCCACATGATATGGACATTGTTTTGAGAGTTAGTGAGCTGCAGTACATTTAATCTTGCTGTGGCACACTACTGCAAGCATGCTCTGTGTGGCTGAGAATTCAGAAGACCTCTTGAAATTACAAATGCTGTAGCAGCACATTTGTTTTTTAGAATGATTAGCAAACTGACATTAGACAAACGGGCACTGGTTAAACTGCTGAGGCTCTATGTGGCTGTCATTCCATGCAACAAGAAGTTACCCAACTTTATTCTGCCTTCAGAGAAAACAGAAATTCAGAGCAAGGGAAAAACTAGCCAAGAAGGTTGCCAACAGTGGTTTAGAGAAGTTTCTTTCAAAGCAGCATCCACTAAACCATCCTAGGCTTTCTCCCAAGGCTCTCGGGCACACTTCTCTCAGAAATTTGCAGCCGCAGACTTCCCTCTCAGCCACTGGGACCAAGCCAGCTCTACTTTGGGCATCCCACAGCAATCACAAAACAGGTTGCTGCAAGCATGTTGTACACAGTCAGTCACTTGAAAAGAGAAGCTGAGTGGCTCAGACCATGAGCGTCCCTTTTTAAAGAGAAAGCAGCTACGTACATGCAGAGCTTGATTTGCCATGTGCAGAAATCCTTCACAACACTCGAAGGGGCAGCTGCCGAAAAGCAAATGCCAGTTGGCAGCATGGACAAGTTCCCTCTGAAGCCATCCCATATGCACGGTCTCTCCAACACAACTCCTGCAGCCTCTCCTGAAGAGGCTGGAAATCCAGAGGCTTTCCCCGTTAATGTAAGAAAGGGGCATTCCCAAAAGCAGGGGCAGAAGGAGTGCGTCTGGAAAAAGTACAAAGCAAAGGAAGGAGGAAGGAAGCAGCAGGAAGAAAGAAATAAGGAACAAGAAGATCGAGCAAGACATTTTTTATATTCATAATGCACACCGCACTATCTGTCAGGGAAAATAGAAACAAATACAAGTATCAAAGAGAACAAAAGCACAAAGAGAAATGTGGAGAGCAAAGGCCAGGAACAGCAGCTGCAATCAGTGTTGTGGTCCAGTTACTCCTTCCCACAAAGTCCTAAACTTCAGAGGCAAGATATTAAGTGAAGCTTTTGGACAGCCCATCCTGGCCGGGCTTATCCACAGTGTCACCCACACTAATTGTGCTACTCATTTGAGGATACAAGAGAAGAAGATAATTCAAACAAACAACTTTAGAAGCTGTTTCTTACAGCCAGAAGAGTCTCTGTTCTGGAACAGCTAGCACTTACCTACTCCAAAAAGCCTTGACTTCCTTACCATTTTTGTGTCACAGATTCCCAGACAGAGAGGTAACACAACCAAACCCACTCCCTTCCTTACTAAAAACAAAACCAAAACCTCAACCATCCCCAAGTGAGACCAATCAGACAGAACACCTGCAGGGCAGAACCTCTCGAGTGGGTTGAACCATTTAAACTACAGGTAGAGGAAAGAGACTGTGATCTGAGAAGTTACAGATCTCATGTAATGCCTACATGCCATCAATACTCATGCAGCAAGAAGATTATTTTAAAAAATAATTTCAAATAAAGACAACCCAACACACAAGCAACAACAAACAGCTCCTACTGAACTGATTAATGAAGGGTGTTATGTGGGAATAAAACACTCCCTTTCCCAGGCTTCAGGAGTGCTGCATGGGGTCTGTTCAGATGGCAACCATTAAATGAGCAGAAAAACTGCAGCAGGTTAATTCCTGATCTATTTAAGGAACAGAACACTTTCTCCAAGGAACAGGTAGCACGGGGCACTTAATTATTACAGGTCTCCAAATTATATCATATTGTGAGTGTTTTGTAGTTAAAACCTAAAAGTCAGCAACAAAGGGCAAGGCAGGCAACAAATAGGTAAGGACTACCACAGAGATTGCACAAAGGTCAAGGTTAGAAGAAAAAACAAAACAAAACACACTCTGGCACAGATCCATGGGGCGGCTGTTGAGTCACACGCTTTTAAATGCTCTTACTGACTCAGTGCTGTTCCACAGGACTAAAGGCACCAAGAGCTGGTCCCGTGCCCGAGTGTGACCCTGAGTTATGGGAGAGCCCTTCCTTCCTCAGTGAAGTGCACAATGAGCGTGTCGAGAACTGTTGGACATAAGCAGTGAAAATCCTTCTGTCACTGGCTGAGGCTGCCTCTCATCATTATGTGTGTGTTGCTAGGCATAAAGCAGGAGTGGGTATCACCTCTACTTTCATATATACACATAAATATGCATATACACACATCTACATATATGTATATCCACATGCAGAAATTATACCTACAAATATGTATATTAGATATACAGCAATATCAAATAAGCTGCTGGAGTTGCACTCACCTTCCTTTAGGCATTACTGTATACACACATATTCCCCCCTCTTCACATTCAAATGAGTATTACAGTTTTGGCTTTCTCTGTGGAGAAGAAGCTGGGAAGGAGAGCATTCCCTACCAGCATCATACTAGGATAGAAATTCTCAGGACATGGACAGTCCTCAGATATTCTCCTCTTCCCAAGCAGAAGAAATGCACTTTTCAATTTCCTCCTCTTTCTTTCCTTAACCCTCTTTCCACCTTCTCCTCTCTTCTCTCTCCAGTAGCATAAGAAACAATATGGCACATTTCAAGATACAAATGGCTAAAACAAAGCGAATGACTTTACATTTTAAGGTAGGATCAGCTGCAAACTAAACGACAAAGGAACAGCAGGTAGCCAGAAGTACCTCCGAATGGCCCACATGGCTTTGCTGGGCATAGAAAGACCACTGCTCCGCTGCTCCTCAGGTGATGCTGGGTGGCAGGAGCTCCAGGTGCCCCGGTGAGCAAAACGATGCTTCCCGTTCTCCCGGCCGGCTGGAGGGACCTGCAGAGAGGCAGAGGGAGAAGCCGCAGGCTGCCGGGAAGGCTTCTGGTGGATGCCCCCGTTTCTCCTGATTATGCAGGCAGAGAAAAAGTTGGGGGGGGGGGGGGGGAGGAGAAGAAGGGGGAAAAAAAGGATTTAAGTATTTTTATTTTTCATGTTTACTTATCAGAAGGTTGAACATTATGTAAACAGCACAACACGGTATCCGACTACAACAGATGACAATTTAATCCAAAATACAAAGTCTTTGCCTGCTGAGAGGAGAGGATTTATTCCTTCCTAACTAGATCTACAGTAAGAGACCCAAGAGCAACAGAATATGAGCGCTCCCATATCAAGCTGGTCTCTGGGCCTCTGAAAAAATGGAAAGCACCCTGAGGGAGAATATGGTGCCATTCCTAAATTTTTTTCTTCAGAAAATAATTGGTGTTCTGCCTTGTTTAAACAGAAAACAAATGTGTACAGGTTAGAAGAAGAAGAAGGAGGAGGAGATGAGTTTCAGCAGCTTGTAGAAGGCTGCTGATTTTCTGCTGCCCCCTAAAAAAGTCAAATATAGTCATAAATCCTGAGCACCACAGAGAAGTGCACAATAATGCAATCTGAGAAATACAAAAATGGAGCGGCACATCCTGACCACAAAGCTTCGTTCCTGCAAGTTAAATAACTGCCACATCTGGGCAACTGGATGCCACTGAAGCAAAGAAGCTGAAGAGGCCTCTGGAATGTGAACCTATGGCACGATGGAGATTGAGGGGAAGGAGGAGGGCACAGATTTTCCCCTGATTAACTAACACTTGTGTTACCTTTAGCCAGGCAGACTATAAATGCAAGTGTTAATAAGCATGCTGGTCGTCAATCCCCAGAAAACTCCTCGCTGGCTACACCATTACAAATTACTTACCCTGCCAAATAAGAGAAATCCTCTGCCAATCCCACATACCTGCCCTCTGATTGCTGTTGCTGCAAGAGGGGCCAGAGGAAGGGCAGGTGGGCCTGAAATGCAGTCCTTCCCTCATCAGGGCCTAGAGGAAGGGCAGGTGGGCCTGAAATGCAGTCTTTCCCTCATCAGGGCCTAGAGGAAGGGCAGGTGGGCCTGAAATGCAGTCCTTCCCTCATCAGGGCCTAGAGGAAGGCCTGAAACAGGAGGGAAAGCCAGGATACTCCTGAAAGAGAGCAAACCCTCTTCTCCTTCAAGCAGTTGCTACTCTCATATTTTGCCAGCTCTGGCACTCCCTAAACCCTTCTGGGAGTGGATTTAATACATTAGAGCAGAAACACGAATTCAGTGTCCTTTTTTATAACCTAGATACACTAGCTCAGGCAGGGCTGTGACAGAGCCTGTGGGGCAGTATCAGTGGGAGCACAAGAAGCAACAGACACTAAGTGGGTGAGAGGTACAAACTTCACAGTTTGATTTTTTTTCTCCAGTGAGTGCTAAGACCTGCTAATTATTCCCATCATTCCAGAGCTGACTGGTTATTTTCTCTCTTTTTTTCTGTTCTGTAGGGAGAGAAAGGATCGGGTTTGATTTTACTACTAAACATCATATAATAGTTCTATGGCCCTGATATTGTGACTGAAGAATCAAGCAGATGTTGTGAATGGAAGGAGTTAAGCCAGAGGAATTTTAAGATGTTGCTGCTTCAGTCAGAACTCCCATAGAAGAAATAAATGTTAGTCTTGCCAGAGTGAACTGAGCATTTTAGAGATCAGTCCTTCACATCTGGTCTGTCTACTCAGCAAAAATTACGAGGCAGAAAGAGAGTAACAAAAGAAAACAAGCAAAAAATACAGAATGAAATCTTGGTGCCCTTCAAATTTGTCAAATGTGTACCATCTAATTCAGCAGGGCAAGTCCATCTCCCACAGTGCTGTACGTAATAATACATATTTTGCACACACAGGTGGCAACGCTTGAAAAGCATGGCAAACATAGCAAGTTACTTACAGTTTGAGTCCATTGCAGGAGAGCGAAAAGAAGTCATAAACCAAGCAAACACCAAACACAGTGACTCCAGTTTCTTTCACCAGCATTGCACATGTCCCAAGGAATAAACTAAGCAGCAAAAAGAATGGGGAGGCAGTGGGAGGGAAATGTTCCCCAACATAAAGCTGATCCACACTCCTGAAAAAGAGATTTGACATAAAATAACTTCTCTGTTATTTTCACATTTACTACATTCACACAAACACTGAAACACTTTTGCTTAATTTCTTAAGATGCTGATAATGAAGTGACATGAACAATCTACACTGTTCACGGACAAATGATGAAAGGTTTAGACACAGGACAGGAAGGGAAAACAGAAATATTGAGAGGTGCAC
Organism: Baryphthengus martii; assembly: GCA_013396935.1. Taxonomy (NCBI): domain Eukaryota; kingdom Metazoa; phylum Chordata; class Aves; order Coraciiformes; family Momotidae; genus Baryphthengus; species Baryphthengus martii. Next base: position 693,398 of record VWZK01004356.1, read on the forward strand.
CAAGAATTTGAGGAGAGGAGGGGGAAAAGACAAGCAGAAAGATGAAGCGAGCTTGAAACAATCAGAAGGCGGCAGAGTAAGTACAAAGAAAGATGTTTTCCGTCATCTAGAACACACATGCTTAATTCTCCTTATGTGACAAAATGCACTATGCAAGCAAAAATTTCTCAATCCCACCCACACTCCCCTGAGTCAAAGATGTGTCCCTAATCATTAGCAGACTGGGCAGCAAGTCTGTATGAGAGGAAAGTTAGAGAGAATTAAAATCCAACAAGCTGATTCCTGCAGGGCCACTACCAGTTGTACGCCTTTGAAACCTGCTGATGAAAACAGTGTTATGGTCTTGTAGCAAACAGCCCAAGAGGGATATAAGCAGTTTTTCCATGCAGCCATGACAACACAGTGCTGCTCCTAAATGAAATAACAAAAGGGGCAGAAACTCCATCCGAGTAAAGCTATTTCTTTATCTATACTTGTTCACAGTTTTAGGACACAGACCAGCAAACGGTGCCAAGTTTTCATCTGAAAAGGATGATGCAATCCTTAACTCTCCCCCAGACCAGGTATTTCAGAGTCCAAGAGTAACAGCATGTATTTCAGAGGCAGGCATGGCTGTTCTTCACTCTACACACAGACAATTTGCTTTCAGTTGGAAACATTTCTTTACAAATTTTTGCCCTACAAGCCCTCCTCTAGTGTATGGTTAGCTGTAACATTAAAGGAAGAAAGAACCTTAAATGCTGACTTCTTACGTTTATTTGTTCTCATAAGCACCACTTACGTGGCACTGCTGCTGAAAGCAGGAGCCAGGGTACTTCTCCGCAGCGGAGCTGGGAAAAAGTACCTATGCCAACAACAACCAAAAACTAACAGGTTTCCCCTCTGTCTCCTCCTCAGACTAGAGTATCTCATGATATTATCACAACCGATAGCAAGGTTCCTTACCTATTATAGGAGAGAAAAGCCAACAGAAAGAGTAGACAGGCCAGGACATCTGCTCTGCCTACTATGCCTGTTACCTAAAAGGAAAAGAGACACACAGGTGTAAAAGCACATATACAAAAAGGCATGTGTATTCAGTGACCGCTCCAACGATCCACGCTAACTGCTGCTATTTTCAGCTTTTTATCTTTCCATGTTATCCTCCCTCATGATAGTGAAATGTTACTTGGTTACTGCAGGATATGCTCAGTTTTGACTGCTGTACTTCTCACTCGACAAAACAAATGATCAAGCTCACAGTAAAGTCATTCTTTACTTTCTTATTAAAATATCTTAAGAAGTTGCACAGAAAAACGCCAATTTTAGGGATCTGTTTTAATTTGGTATCATAAGGCTCAAATGAGAAAGGCATCCAACTCCCAGAACTGAGATTTGTTAAAGAAAAGCACTAATGAAGGAGCAGCTCTTTGGAGAAGGCTTATTATATAGGAATGAGTAAATAATTAATATTTGAATTAATTTTATCACCAAAAAGTGATAGACTGGTATGCAATTTATTCTTTCTGAATTATCAGAGTTTATGAGGGTTTTTTTATACATATTAATTAACCAAATCTTTTTATAAGAAAGTGAATACTGAAGAAGAATGTATAAATACTCTTTTTACAAACTATTTCAATATTCCGTTTCATAAAGATCTAAAAATTGCCCATAAAGCAAATAAAAGGCCCTTTGAAATTTCGCCTCTTTTGAGATTACATAATTAAGCTATATTCAGCGCTCTGGCATTTATTTTAACCTTTTTAAGTTCTGACCCAGACAAAAATAAATTCAAAAGAGTCCCCCTTATAAAACCTCCCTTATAATGTAAAGCTGTATTATCAAAAGGAGCCTTGCTGATTAGTTCACATAAGACAGCACAGGGAGTAACTGTAAAGCTCTTGGCTTGTTATGAAGGTAATCTCTCCTCAAAAGTTCTCGGCCGCAGCAGCCGTTTCCCTCACTCACTTACCAAAGCTCAGAACAGGAGCATATGATGTCAATGGTATCTCAGCTAATGAGTGCATTTCTTTTAAGTACAGACTAGCTAGACATTGCATTATCTTCTTAAAGACAGCAAGACTCATTTTGTCTACAGAAGCACCTCCCCACGCTAACAGACTGCAGTTCTGCCATGACTATGTCTTTAAATGTTTCCTTATAACAAAAAGAAAACTGTCCAATGTGAGCTGTCGGTCTGTAAACGTGCCATGACGTTTATCAAGATAAAAAGCTTTTTTTTCTGAAGATAATACTCCTAGCTTTTAATTGAAATCAATATAAATTAATCCATGAGTCATAGCACCTCTATGTGAGCAATCTCCAGAATACACGCAAATGCTCCCTCCGCTTTTTCTCCCTTAAATTGATGACTATAGGAGATGACTGAAGGCATGCAACAATGTCCCAGCAGGAGAGCGCAGCCTCTCCGAGGTCTTTAGTTTCAGAAGGTTCAACGTTTTCATCAGTTGAATGACTGTCCATTTATTCCCAGCATCACTGATTAGGACCATCAATTAGAATTTAGTGCCAGAGCAGAAAGATGGCGAGTACGAATACATTTGCTTCTTAAAGACTCCTGCAAATTATTTTAAATATAGTGTATTCTCACCTTGCTCCTCCACAGCAAAAAAATCACAAGTACCATATTCTGTGTGACTCAGACACTTTTTTTTTTTTTTTAAAAAAAAAAAGGATCGTTTATAGTATGCATTTATTTTTAGCTTTTGTGTCACCGTGTTTTTTTGTGTCACATACTTACAGCTTCGGTGTGAATGGGATGCACAGCAAAGAAGAGCGCCGTGACAAAAGCAAGTCGACAGTCCTTGAACACAGCTTTGTCACAAGTGTACATCAGCACAAGAGTCACTAGACAGTGTAAAATTACATTCACTGCGTGGAAATAGAAGGGGTTCATACCAGCCAGCAATATGTTTAACCTGCAAGGAAACAAAACAGAACCGTTACTACACTTGGAATAGCAGGACATTTTCCAAATACTCTGAATTATGCTTTTTCTCTGATTTTCAGTCTTCTAATGCAAGTGCCATTAAACTAATTAGTGAAAATTGCTCTGAACTTCTAGTTTATCTGATTAAAGAGAAACCACTTCCCCAATTTTTAAAATATGTGGTTGCATTTGGCAACCTTCTTGACACTGAGATGGGAAAAGCTGGTGCCCTCCCAGTACAGTTTGCTGCAGTGAGGCAATGTCTGTGCTTCTTTAGCAGCAGGTAACACTGGCCAACATCAAAAGTATGGCACTGGTCCTGTTTTCCTGTTGGCACCTTCTGTGGTTGTCTCACCCACGTGGCAGCCTTACAACATAGGTAGTTATTTTCTACTATGGAATAGATGCTTTTGCTTAGGAACAGCCAAGACAAGAACTCGGTAAGGCGCTGGAGCATCTGCTTGGTGTTACTGGTGCATTTATTCCCATTTAACTTTGAAAACACTTTCACATACTAAAGGTTAAGCATTTATTTAAATGCTTTACTGACATCAGGACTACACTAAGAAGCTGGCCCAATAGTTAACATCATTTTTATGAGGACATTGATGGTAAAGCTAAGTTAGCTAACACCACTCTTGAGTCAAGGAGACAACAGGGCTCATTATTTGTATCGATCATAAAAAAAATAAAATATAACAAGCTGTTATGACATTTATTTGACAGCATGTATTAACACATTTTTTCTGGTCACTGTTTTTTTTACAGCCAGTTTGTTTAACAGCTGCTGACAGGCTTTGCCTTGCATGCAGTTGAAGATAATTCAATTCTCTTTAGAATTAACTGCATCTGTACATTTGGACAAATATATATACACACACATATACATGGTGTCTCTATCTGGGGAAGACTCCATATATAAACAAGAATTCTGGAAGCACTGCTGTTAAAGGATATTAAAAAAAAAAAAAAAGACACCCAGTGAAAAGAGGATTCAATCTAAATATTTTGCATGTAGCTGCAAACATGCTAAAAGGTCACTAAGCCTTCCTGTTGTTACTAACAGACTCCAGGTCTCCCATGACATGCACAATGCAACAGCAATGCCACTGAGCTGTTGCTACTATACAAACACCTTAGGGTTTTTGTAAGACAGAGGAGGCGTGGTATCTCTGTGAGGGCTAGACAACATATGCTTTTTATAAATACTCTCTGCATTCCTTACTCATAAGCCCCAGAGTGCTGTCTATCCTGGTCTGCATTTTCCAGGCCAATCTAACTTTACCAGACCAGGAGCCTTACTTGTGCTTTCTTACTCTGCTCCTACTGAAGCGTTTGTGGAGACAACAGCTAAAACCCAGAGAGTTTGGGAAAAGTGAGATTTTAGCGTGACTTGACCTTCCCCTTTTAAGTATGGGTTGATGCAGCTACATTTTGACAAGACATCAGTCCATGTGGTTCAAGAATACATGAAGAGTTGGGGCTTTTTCTTTTTTTTTTCTTCCCCATTTCTTCTGCAAACCACTTCAGGGCAGCAGAACCCATCACTTTCCCTCATTTCTACCATCACAGAATGACAAACCACAGCAAATGGCAGTAACAGACATTCAGCCAGAGTTTCAGATGTAAATACGCTGCAGCAGCAGGAACCCCTAGGCCCAAATCTTGTTTTCAGCACACTGCACAGAACAAGGGGCATCACAGGGCCACCTTGCCCTAGAGGAGCCAAAGTTTCCACCTAGAGGCACCTGCAGATGTGTGCAATGGCAGGGACCACCTGCAGGACCCGTTCTTTACACAAATTAATCACTTCTGGCTGTACATCAGCAGGATGGAGCACAGCCATCACCATCACTGCCCCTCAAATGCCAGAGAGTGCTCTGACCAAAGTGTGCACTTGATTACTAGAGAAAGCAGATGCGGGTAGGTGAGGACGGTGAGGACATGTGCTCAGCCTACCAGGTGATATGAACCCACGCACCAGAAGGCGAGACATTTATTTGGCCATGTTGTGACAATCCATCGCCAACAACAGAACATCTGACAGTATGCTTGAAAAATCTCTCCATTAGTCTCCATGGATCACATCTGATCACTTCCCATCCTGCAAAACAGGTCTACTGGAAAGAGAGGCAGAACCTTGCATAGGAGGAATCTTCCTACCCCAGAAGGTCACCTATTCTAAAGGCAGAGTATGATCTTCACACTCCTTCTCGTGGCAAACATCAAGTCAACAAGGCTTGTAAGCTGTGAGTTACCTGATGTAAGTTACTGAAAAAGGCTATGTAAAAGCATCAGCCTCACAGCTTGACTATTCCCCTGTGCATTCTTAATAAAAGCCAAACCAAAAAGCGGAACAAAACACAAACATCACAACACCATGGTATTCAGATAAGACTTTCACTAAGCAGCAAAATCTGGCTGCAAGCATCTCTCACTCTATGTTTTAAATACCATCTTTGATGGTCCATGAAGACTAAATGTGAATGTGTGGAGGTGCTATATTCATGCCAGTGTGTTTTGCTGTTAACGCTCGTTGTCATAAGAAATTAGGCCACATGGCAATAAAGGAAACATCCTTTTGTCCTGAAACAATCCCGGCAGAATGATTTTGAAACATTTGCAGTGGTGGAATTTCTTGTACGTCAAATGCAAGAGCAAATCAGGGGCTCCAAGTCACAAGAACGTTGCAAAACTCCCCAGCACACTCACACCCCCGTGGGGGGAAAAAAAGGCAGCCTGCTATGGAAAGCCAAATTTGCAGAGCAACTAAACTATGGAGCAACTTCTGGGCAAGGGAGCAGGAGGAGATGGATAAATCAGAAATGACTTCTCCCTCCTTTAAACTTTAATACCATTACAGAGATTCAGTCCTGTATTTGTTTATTGGCAGCAGCATTATCACAGAGTCGTGTAGTAATTACACACGGTATATGGCTCAGCAAACAAAGGAAGTAAAACAGAGATAGGAAGCTCAAAATTAAGTAAGAAGGGGTGGTTTTCCAATGTAATTTTCATGAACAGAAGCTCTGGCAGGCAACAACTGTAATCCATTGCGGGGGCAGGGGGGGTGTTGTCCTTCTATTTGCATACCTAAACTGTCCATAAATGGGGAAAATATTTCAAATTTTGAGTTGCAAGCCACAAAGACCCCAATACTGACATCACTTCTAACTTCTGGCATTGTGTGGTCTGAAAGGCCTTAGTCGCTTCCGCGTGTAGATCGTAACATCTGTCTGAGGTAAGCACAACTTGCAAGATACACATTATGGCCTTGGTAGAGCACATAGTTATGAGAGCAGATGCTTCCGCCTGGCCAGGGCTTTTGAACGAACTGCTCGCCAAACCAGAAAGGTGTTTGCAAATAGGATTCCAAAGATTTCTAGCTTAATAAAGCAAGCGACCACACTTCTAGGAAAAGAGTCACTTGAAAGGGCAGACACCACACCTTAGACAAGGAGGTCTTTCCTTGGGGGAGCTTCCAGCAAAACACTGAAGAAAAGTTTTGCATAGCTTCAACACCTCTGCTGGAAGAGTCCCTGGAGGGAAAGAGCATGCTAAGCCTCCTGAGAAGCAGTTCAAATGCAAAGGCCCTCAAAAGGCCCAGGGCAAAAGGAGGGGAAGAGCACATACAACAAGGAAGAGTCTCTCAATACTAGGTGGCATTGACAGGTGTCTTCTAACAGAGCTGATCAGCATCACCCACCAAAATAAAAATTCACTACAGAAATCTCAGCATTGGTCACATGCGCCATCAGGGCAGAGACGGCTGCACTGAAACATGTATTCAAACAAAGACTCACGTCCCAACACCGGTCTTCTTGTGTTGCAGCATGTGTGGTTCAGCATGTCACACCAAAGGCAGAGCACTGCCAAAACTACATACCCAAGGAGGAGATACACCTCTTAGGTAGGTATACCTCCTAAGAGATATACGCCCCAACACAGAAATCCCTTGCTTTAGTTTAGGCTAATGGATGTTTTCCAGGATCAATGGTGTAGTTTGCCTTATCACCTACAGCAACTTTACCATTCCTCCACCATCCACTCTAGGAAAAGGAATTACATAGCTCCACTCACAGAAAGAGACGTTCACAGGCACCAGCTGTTGAAGATCCACTGACTACAGCTTGTAAAAGAACTCTACAGAAGAAAGCAAATCATTCTTGCTCTTAAAAGAATAAGCAACATCTATCAGCACCCCTTGCCCTCCCTCCTCCCAGCACAGCCACCTTGTTGGAAGAATGGCACCTGCACCATGCTACCTTCAAGCCACGAGTACTTACTCCTCTAGATAGGTCACTGGGCAGAGACACATCTTGGGTAAGCAATTCCCTGTACAGAGGGCCTGGAAATGAAGTGGGACTCAGTGACGTCATCCTTGCAGATCCAGAATCAGAGGGGTCTATGCCGCAGGAGTATGGGCTTACAGACAAATCCCGTGCGTATCTAGTTAAGGTATATAATCAGCAGCACCCCCAGGCTCTAACACAGCGCATTTTATCCACTCGTACGCACAAAAATTCATTCAAGCTTTTTTAAGGCCTATTATGATTTAATAATATTGTAAACCATAATTGGAGAGTTTCTCTTTTTATAGACTTTTGTTATTATCCCTGGGCAGCTCTTGTTTAGTTTAATCTGTTTTATTATTTTCAAAAGCCTAACAAAACCCACAACACGTTATGAAATAGAAATGCACAGGATAATAACGGTAATTTGTTATAGTGAGTAACACTTAATGGAAAGTCTCAGAGCATCCCACACCTCATAAAACCCCCAACGTTTTTATAGAGGAAGGCTCACATGCAGATTTATATAAATTAATCTACATACAAGGATGGATTAAGTTTCCTTGTGATCTTTCCTTCCTTTTGGAATTGTGCGATATATATAGCAAACTTTATGCTAACTAATGCCCAATTTCAGTGCATGGTGGAATCTCCTTATAAACTCCACAGATGCATCTACTGTGTGCCAAGAAAATGAGCATTTGCACTCCAAAAATGGTGCAGCTGCATCAGTGGCAGTAATGGTTAAAGCTCTATGTGGAAACAACTCAAAGATTAATGAAAAACCTGTACCAGTTAAAAAAAAAAGATAATAAAAAAGCCCCCTTTGCCGCAGTGTTCATGCAACGGCCAGCACCAGCAGGGCAGAGATTCTACCACAGTGCAACAGCACTTTGTGCTGATCAGTCTTTTCATAGCACAGTACAATGCCTCAGAATTAAATGGACAATAAGCCTTAAATGGTTTGTTAGTTGATTTGCTGTACCGGGGATGGGTGAGAAGACAGAGGCCATATCAATTCCCAAGCAATTTCCTTAGAGCACAACAGTCATCACTTACAAGAGCACTAGTTAAGTGGTGGCATTCAAAGCAGGTTATTGCTTTCCAGCAGGGTTAGGGAAAGAAAAATGGAAATCACAATTAGACTCCAAAGCAGCAGCACCTTGGAAGCGTCAAATATGCCAGGGAAGAAATTTCTACTGAAACCCTAGAAAGCATGTTTCAGTGACCATTCCTCTGTTCAGAATATCGAAAGCATCATTCACGTGGTTTTAGATTTGTCTGCACAAACGGCCTTGGAAAATTAAAAAACTCCAGCCAATGGCAATTACAAACTGCCAAACCAGGTGTCATTTTACGTAGATTTTGAACAAAAGAGAGTTTGTCTTCAAAATTATTCTTAGAGTCTTATCTCAGCAAGAACAATGCACTGAAGGAAACAAACATCTTGCAAAACTCTTCAGCAGCCACCAAGCAGTCCTCTTGCCAAGTGTAGAGAGAGAAAAGAGATGAGGTGTGATCAAGAACCAAGCTAGGACAGTCTACTTATCAAGAAGAGAGAACAACGTTAACAGACACCTAACCTAAAGTCGTTAGGTCTAATGAAGAAAATATTTCAAAGTGGTTACAAGAGTTTTCCACCAAATTTGAAATAAATTGGGTAATCTTTCAGCTCGAGCTGCAGACCATGAAGGAATGCCATTTAAATTTATACAGAAGCAAAGAAAAAAACAGCAGGTGAAAAGAAAACAGCCCTTTTTTACTTTTCCCTTAAATCTGAGAGACAATAAATGAGAAAGTCCAGGAAAGCAATTAGAAACAGAGCGAGTAAATGCAGAGAAATGCCTTTAGCTAACCAGCAGTGGCCAGAGCACTTTATTTTCGTGAACTCTAAAGAGTATCGACAGGGGTGCTCCTGTGGGGAAGCAGGCTGGTCTCCAGTTGAGCCTTTTAGGTAAAAGATCACAAAAGAAAATTAAGGGTGACATTGGTGCAAAAGGAATAGGATGCCAGATGAGAGAAAATCCCAGGGAATCGGTAAGTGTTAAATAGAGACCAAACACCACTGACGCAAGCAGCAAACACACACAGGGATGACTGGATTCATCCGAGCCAAGTCTTTCAGGAGAATCTGCCTGGACCTTTTAGTAAGCTCTTCTCCTCATAACAGAAGGCTTTTAATTCAAGAGACTGACAAATTTTCTTAGGTATTAAGGACTGAGAAAATGTTTCAACTATGCAGAAGTCCTACCTGTTGTGTACACACCTTTCCTCCAGGGCAGATCCTCGCCTCTGGGCTCAGCCACAAGCAGCATGGATCCCTAGCTGGGTCTGTGCCCTCCTTCCCGAGGCTTGAAGCTTACCCCAACCCTCCCCAGAAGTCCTGTCCTCCTTCCAGGCAGTGCAAGCCTGCTGATCCCTCTAGAGAAACACGGCCCAAACCTACAACCAAAACCATCAGATACCTGCTATGAAAATTACATTTAGGGAGGGGGGACAGGGAGTCTCTGGAGACTTTCAAAACCCACCTAGACATGTTCCTGTGTGATCTGATGGCGATTTTGCTCTGGGAGCAGGGTTGGACTAGATGATCTTCGGAGGTCCCTTCCAACCCCTACCATTCAGTGAATCTGTGGATGACACTTTTGTGCACTTAGAACTGGGAAAAAAAAACAAGCTCTGAGGCATATGCACCCACTCCCAGACGTGAGATGGCAGCAAGACACTCTGCTCTGGGTCAGAAGGAAAGCTAATATGCCTCGAAATACGTCCATATATTCCAACTGTAACACAACCAGTCTAATAAAAGCCAACTGCCTCTCTTTACAAATTCCACCTCACCCAGCGTGGCTACGCCAGTACTATATCAATTTCATGGCAGGTATCACAATATCGGTATGGAGACTGAGTGCTATAGCTAGGGTAGAAATATTAGACTAAGCTGTACAGAAGAAATACTGACACAATCGTAAACATTGTGATATTGCCCTAATACAGATGTACAGAGTGAAGAAAACACTCGTGCACTGTGTATTTAACCTGACACATTATAGCTCCACTATATTACCCTGTGATGTCAAACTGTAATATAGCATTAAATCAAGAACAAATAAAATCCATGGTCTTTTTTTCTTCCTGGGGTTGTTTTGGTTTTCTTAAGCTCCCCGTCCTTGAAACTCATGCCACCGATACAGCTGAAAAAACAGAAGGATCAGCTGTAAGCAGCTAGATAGATCAGAAGGTTGGCAGTGAATTATTGAATTAATTCTCTCTTTGGCTATGTATTTACACCTAACCCAAGCTCACAGTCACTGAAGGCTTAGATCCAAAGCCACAGGTAGTCTCTCGGTGCCCACAGAGAATACCAAACCGTTGCTGAAGGTTCCCATTTACTTCCTAGGCATGTATGTACCCGGGCCATCATGGGCTAGCAGCCGTGGTAGGCTGACCTGCAGGGTCTTACGTTCTGCAGTCAGCAGCTGAGCACAGCCCATGTTTATCTTTCCTTCCGTTTTTTCCAGCTAGAGTATTAGCAGGATGGCTCTGTTGACAAGTTGTGTGTCAATACCTTTCCTGGTGTGAGAGTTGCATTCCCCTTGACAGTTTGTTTCTCCCAGCTCCTCTCCTCCTGGGCCATCAGAGCCACCCAGCAGCAGCTGGAGTGGATGCTCTTACATCCCTCTCATGGTGCCAAGCACATTCCCGTTGAACAGTCACTCCCACTTCACTCAAGGAAGACAAGGTACCTCCAGTGCTTCTCTGCCTCCTGTCATCCTCCTGAATCTCTGTCACGGCTACACGGCCTAGATCTGTCACTACTTTTTCCTTTTCCTCCTGTCTTTTGTCCCTGGTGAGCTGTCATGTGAGACCCCTCCCTCACCAGCATCTGCCTTGGCAGTGCTCTCCATCCCACAGCCAAAGAGGATGGGCAAGCAGGACCTTCACTTCTCAACCACCTGCAAAACCAGCAGTCTGATCTCTGATCAAGAGTCTTTAAATCTTGGCATAAGAGTATTCCGAAAGGCTCCGTTCTCACCATTTCCTACCACTGTACACCTTCAGGCTAAGTCTGCTGTGCTACTGGCTACATCAAACCTCCATCACCTGCTTATTTCTGGGCTGAAAAACCTATCTAAATGGGGATTTGGCAGGTAAGAAGAGAAAGAGGGAGGGCTAGAGCACTGAAGATTGCACCTTCTGCTTCAACAGTTGAGAAATATTTTTGCAAAACCACTGGAACCAAGGAGTAACCTCAGTGCTACTGAGGGAATAAATGATTCACTGAACTTCTGTTAGTGGAGACAAGGTGTAAGACAGAAAGCACCCAGTTTAAGTATAAAATCCTGAGTGAATTACAGAACTGGCAGTTCACTTTTTTTCCCTCTTACCCTTTATCTTAACATTTCTTAGGGAAGACACCAAGAAATACTATGTCCTGAGTTCATAAAGCTGCCTTCCTTAGAAAAAAGTATATTGAGTCACTTCTTGGAGAAGCAAATAGTTGCAGGTAAGCATCTCTGAGTGACAGCACTGGAGAAGAAAGCATGAAGTTCAGTTTCTTTCTGAAGACTAAGTAAAACCATTGCCTATCATCTCAACTCCTGTGCAGATGAGTTGTGCTAGAACTGTCACCTAGCAGTTACCCTATTACACCCGCGTAACAGGAATGCTTCTCAACAAACTGGTTTTAACATTCCTTTATAGAAATCAAGAGAAAGGGTGAGAGAAGTTCAAAGACACAAAGCAAACACTCTTTAATTCAATAGTCCGTGTGCAGGTTCCCCCCACACCCTTGGATGTTAACCCACACACAACAATGCAGAAGTTCTGTGAATATTTTATAAGCTTAGCTTAATGGTTCCAGTAACATGGTCCACTCGCCTTTTCCTCTGATCATTCATACTGACAGATCCCACGTGAATAATGGCAAATACTTGAGTTCTTCTCACTATTTGGCTCCAGAGCATTAGTCTACTGGAATGAGGACTGTCACTTAAGATTTCCAATTTGTCAAGGACACTGAACTCCTGTTACAAAATTTCACCAACATCTGCTTAAGATTTTTCTGACAGACAGAATAAGATTTTTCTGACAGACATAACAACATAAATGTTGTTAATTGCGCTTATTTCAGGAATATGTAGCAGAGATGTAGGATATGTTCATTCTAATGAAAAGTCCACAGAGCATCATGAGTCTTTCCTTTTACTTGCACAGCTATGAAAGACAGAAAAGAGACTGAGGCAAAGTTTCTGTAGATTGCTGGATCTGTGGATATAAATTTCAGCCCACCCTTCACATCTGTTCCGTGCACGCAATTTGGAGCTCTCCCAGATTTTTAATCTCAGTACAGCAAGACTCAAGCCTTTCCAGATGAAAGTTTCAGACAACAGAAGCAGAAGCCACCAGGGAGGTAGAAAGAATTAAGGTACTATTAAAATGACTTGGATTTGACCAAATAAACAAAACAAGAAGAGAAATAAAATAAAACAAGCAAACACCAAAAAAAAAATTCAGAAAATAAAAACCATTGTACTTTGTTCCCCCCTTCTCTTCCTCGGCAAGATCCTGCAAAGCACACGTCGCACGGTTTTCTCAAGTATCCTAAGTGGATGCAGTAAATTCTAACAAAATATTAACAAATAACATTCAATTCCACTCTGTTAAAAGGTCTCTTTCTGTTGAACATTATACAAGAATCAGGGTAAATCCTTTTTCCTTCTGCAGGAGGACAGAGCACAACCAGCAACCTCCTGTTGGGCAAGCCAGAGGCGGATGGCTCAGGCAGGCAGAACGCGGCTCAAACGCAGGCTAAGCATCGCCTGGCAAAAGCTCCCTGCAGCCTCTTTGGAAGTGCTGCGTTTGGAGGATCCACTCCACCCAGATCTTAATGTCTTCCTCTGACGTCCTACTGGCAGAAACTAAATGAGGAGAATGTGGAAACTGGAGGGTTGGAAGGATATCTGGGACATGGTAGAAATAATCTTCCTCTGCAGCCAGGGAAGATAAACGATTCCTTCCCTATTCCAAATGCAATGCCAAGTGGAGAACAAATGACTGCCTTTGACCCTGTGTCTTAGCCGGATGGTTATTATGAGCACTGGAGAATGAAATGTTGCTCATGAAATCAGTTTCACTAATTTTCCAAAGGACTGGATGGAGACAGAACTTCTTTTTTTCTTTTGTTTTTAAACACACACACACACACACACCCTTTATATAGCAAATGCAAAACCTATTCAGAACCAAGATATAGAAATGGGAACGAACGCATTTAGTTTCCACTCCGTTATTAAAGATTCTTTTGCTAATTAGTATAACATAACCTCGATCCTGCAACCTGATCTAGTGGCCAGGTCCAGCACCAGTACCGCAAGCAACACGGTTAGTGGTGACACATGCACGTTCGCTCGTCTCTCAAATTATCCCCTGGATGTATTACCAGAGGAATGAATTCATCAGACGGCTTCCCAGACTGCAACAGTTTGGCTGGACATCCGACGAAGAAGGTGCTCTGTGCGCACAAAGCCAGCTCTCCCCACGAGGTAGCTACACTCCCACTGCTCTCTATAGAAACCTGCTGAGAGCCCCTTTGAGAAGGTAAACAAAACCTGTCCTAAACAATCTCATTTATATGGGTCTGTGTTGTTCAGTTTTGCTTTATCCTGGATATACCACCCCGTGCCTATCCAGCTCCGCTTCCCCCGCCAGCCAATATCAATGGCTCTTGGCTCCAAACCCACTCTCACCACCCAAGGGCAGCAAGCGCTCCGGGGGAGTGCTGAAGGGATGCTGCGTGCCCCAAAAGTGCTCTTGCCTCACAGAAACACCAACATTTTCACATAGTTTATGATATGTTATTTATGAATCTGGTATTCGAATGAATAGTTCATTAGCAGAGTCAACCAGGTTCCGGTAACACCTCCTCCTAGTATACTTTCCGCTCTCTCTAGTTTGTTCCTTATGCCTGCCATAGGTTTGTCATGAGCATCTACCGACGACCTAAGAACAGGACCCTAGTGCTAAACATTGCCCAGCTACACTAGTTCTTCAGCACTGTTCCCTGCAGACACCCACACAATTTTTAAAAACTAAAATGTAGTAAACATTCACCATCATTTAATTTTCATCAGAAGAAAGTTTTTTTAAAAAAGAACAAGCTAAGGGGAAGGATGACAAACCGTATGAATTGTAACTAAGCTGATCTGCTACAAATTACTCTCCTCGCAGTGAGAGAGGCATCTGGGTTTTCCTTCTAGGATTAGCGATGGTAACTGTCAGTGACTTCGCCGCTACTCAACTTCTCTTTATTCCTCTAAAGCTGAAACTCCTCCTCAACAACTCTACCCGGTACACAGCGAACATCTGAAGCAGACGAGGCTGGCGGGGAACTCCGTGACTGACATGAGAGGCTTACAGCTGCCAGGCTGCCTGCAAGAAACGGCGCGGTATCCTTGAGTCAGACCCCTTCGCTTAGTGTTGAAAAGAAAGGTAGGGATGACTACGGGTCTGCTTCAAAACAGCACCGGGCAAGTTCCTGGCACGATCGTTCAACTGGAGAGAAAAGCACTGGAGATCAAGCAGAGGAGGAACTCACGGAGAAATCAATTTGAACATCCCTCTCAAGTCTAAAGAGCTTTCCGAAATGTTCAGGGTTTTTTTTTTCCCTTTTATCCCTCGGCAGCCTGGGGAAGAGGAGCCACCTGTTCCCGAAGCGGGAGGGAAGCGGGGCACTTGCCGGGAGAGCGGCAGACTCCCTCTCAGCGGCTCCTCATCGTGCCTCTCCTCCAGTTAACTTCCACCGGGCCGGGCCGCGGGACCACCCCGGCGATAGCCGGCGGCTGGACCGACCCCCGCTCGCCTCCAGGTCACACCCCGTCCCGTACAGCTCCGGGCAGAAATGCTGAATCACGAACCCGACGACGCGGGACCGGAGGCGACGATGCCAGAGGGCTCCCCTTGACCCCCAACTGGGGCTGGCCGCCTCCCTCGGCCCGCTGCCCGGCTCGCCCGGACAGGGGTCCGGGAGAGGCGCCAGAGGGCGAAGCGGGAAGCCGCGCCGCCCTCCCCCCTG
>VWZK01004356.1:708891-733267 GCA_013396935.1 Baryphthengus martii
CGCGGGCGGGGTGTGCCGCGGGGCCGGGAGCGGAGCCGTGCTGCGGCGGGTCGCCCTTGTCACTCGCGGGACAGAGGTGCGAGTACGCCCTGGTGCCAGGGTCTCCTCCGTCCCCTCGCGGGCATCCCCCTCCACGGCCGGAGCAGCCTCCCTGTGGGCCGTGCCCACCCACCTGGGGAGCGGGAACGTCCCAGCCGGCTCCACAGCGTCCCCGGCATGCACGCTGATCTTCGGTACCCATGCTGCTCCACTGCATCTACACTGCTCCGCAGCATCAGTGCTGGTCCACACCATCCAGGCTGCAGCATCGTCTGTGCCAAACAGTCCCCCACCGCTTCCTGCTGGCGGGGAAGGCATTTTGGTGCCATAGAATTTGTTTTCTCTACTGTGGTCCATTCCATCACCTGTCCCCATTCCAAAATCACCAGAGAGTTGCCTTCTCCAATTAATAATTGTGATGACAGGAGTTGTCCCCTCCCCACAAGTGACTTCTCTTGCATCAGTGACAACTCCTAACAACTTTCACTCAAGGAAAGGCCATGTTCAGATCACCTACTCAGCCCTGTGTAAAAGGCATGTGGGCCATGGCTTTTTCAGAAAACAGAAAAGCGATGGCTCTATTAATGCTTTTTATCATTTAAATAAAACATCCTGCTCATTCCCAAAGAAATAACACCACCTGGCAAAGAAGCTTAGATTCAGTTAGGTGAATGAACATACTGGATATACTTTGAATTCGGTCTTGAAAAAAGATACACTGAGCAGGGTTCACCACCAGCAGCCTGTGCAATTCCAAGCTGTGTGTGTCTGTGTCTGTGTGTGCGTGTGTGTGTAAGTGGTGCCTGCCTGCGTGTGGGAAAAAGAGGGGAGCGGAAGCCGCAAAGAGTTCACACAGGCCGTCCGGGGCAAGCCCTCTCCAGGAATGCTTTTTCCCCCAGCATATTTGGCTCTTCAAGCATTCTGGTATTTTCCAAGTACAACAGAACAGGCCTTTCAGATGCACTTTTGTCATAGCTAAAAATAACAGTTAACTCTGACTAGGACAGCGTGTTTATATCCAGAACAGAAGGAAACTCCACCAGAAGCAGGGCCATCACTTAAACTTTCCCTTTAAGTGGTTGATGACATTTTGGCAATAGGCTCCCCGGAGCTTTCCCCAGCATGGAAGGCTGTTCGTTGTAGTGTGTTGGTATTCATTTTCACCAAAGTTTTGAAGCTTGGGCACACAAAGATAGACTCCAACATCTGTGCATGGGCACAGAAAGAGAAGCAGACTCTTATCCAGAGGCACTGAAGTGCCACAACCCCGAAGTGCCCAGCAACTCTAGAAACAAAGTCACTATTGCAGATGTGTCAAAAGGTCAAATTGGGACTTTTTGTTGACATAAATTAAAATGGTCACAGTGTTGAGGGTGATGAGGGGCAGGATGGACTGTAATGTTGATGAAAGCAAAACCAACACGTGTAAGATTAACAGCTGAAAACATCTTACGGTAGACTCCAGGTAATATTTGAAATCCTAAATTACTCCGCCATACAAAAAATCCAGAGTTCTAAAACGATAAATTATGAAGAGGTGGTAAAATACCACTTTCTAATCAAGAGATTTACTCACAGTATCTTATGACAGTAACATACACCGCCAACTAACATCACATAGTGCAACGTATCTACTCTAGCAAATAAATACCATCGCATTTATGATTTCCTATTCACTTTCATTACCTGCCATGCTTGACAACATCAAAAAGTGTGGGAAGAGATGGTGATCCCGACCCATTCAGGACTCCTTCTGCCCTCGTTCTCCTTCAGAGGCCACTAACATTGACCATTGGCTACCGCCTGGTGTGGAAACCTAGAGTTTGCAGTAGAGAAAAACCTTGTTTACTTTCTCATCTGTTTTCTTATGCGCTTATGGAAATGTCATGCACAAAGTGTAGCTAACATTGATTTGTCAAGTTTCTTTCATGCGAAGAAAATCCATTCTCACTTCTTCAAGATCGATCTGATCTTTCCTTTCTTCCCTCAAGCAAACGCCTGAAAGAGGCAAAGTAATGCTGCAGTCACCAGGGAGGATGACCTCCTGCTCTTTGCACCAACATCTGCTGGAATACAGACACGTGATCTTCACCTTTCAGTCCACAAAGGGAAACATTACCTTGTTATGCAGCAGTCACTGTCATTGACTGAATTCAAGACGTTGTCTATTGCTAGAAGTCCTGACCACCTGTAAAGAAGCTAACAGCAAAAGGTCAGAAAATCACAAAGCAGGAGAACGCACATTCAACACCGCTGTACATTGGGTCTGAAGTCCATACGCACATAAGCAGGCAGAGATGTAGAGGGAGGGGAAAGAAAGAAGGGAACCCAGTGATGGGATGGTTTGCTCCAAAGCTGCTTTGCCACTTCCAAAAATATCTGGTCTAATTAGAAGTATTTCCTCCTCCTGCAAGCTTCGATCCTTTCTCTACCTGAAGTAGCCATGTCATCGCTTCTGAAATGTAAAAGCAAACTGCTTCTCAGAAATGCCTAGCCGAGTTCTGGAATCATACGCCTAGTTGAAGCGCTCCAGCTATTCGGCTGCCTGCTTGTATTTGAATCACAAGTTTCATGCCAGCTATATAAAAAGATTGTTAACAAATGGCTGTTAAAACTAGAGATCTTGAAGCTAATTACACACGATGCTCCAAAAAAAACTTCGCTCTTCTAATTGAGCAGAGCTCATTACTTCTGAAGTAGGAAAGTTTAGATTCCACCACGAGTAAAACATACGGTAGGCTACACAAGGCAGTAGACACATTTGAACTGTTAGACTTCAAAGAGTTGAGCACTGATTGATCTGTTATTATCTGAAGACGGCAACTGCTCAGAGGCAGAGAGAAACTGCAAAAGTTTTGATTTTCAAGCTTAAATGTGGAATTCTGAAGAGTTTAGCTTTGCATTGACTGATTAAAGTATATGAATGCGGTAAATACAATTTAAAAGTTAAATTACCATATGGTCATAGCTAGAGGTAAATTTCAAAAGTAGCACATGTAAATAGTTTCTTGCTGTCTGAACAAATAATTTTACATTTATATTAAGTAATTTGGTAACTGGTACAATTGATTTCTACTTGTAGTCAGTTACTGAATGATTTTGCAATTCATGTCAGTAGCCCCAGGCTGAAACCCTGTGTCTGCCAGGCATACAGTCTTTGGTTGATAAGGATGATGTTCATATGGTTAAAAGCCAAAAAAAAAAAAAAGCCAGCTACCAGGTTCTGCCAGCTATTAAAGGAAATTGCCGTCTTAAATGAAGGACTGTTGCAAAACTGGGAACTGAGTTTGGCATATTTAATCCAGTGTGCCATCTGTGTTGGAAGAGCTTTGGAAAGACAAGGCGCAATCCATGTGGTCTAGAGTCCCTCCAAGGAGTTCAGTGCAGGCATCACTCTGTTTAGCCAAGTAGGATTTGGACTTTGGAGTTACCATGAGCACTGCAAGAGTGCAGTGAAAGATTGGGCTGGAAAAAAATCCTAATTATGATTCTTTTTGCTTGGTATCAAATTGCTTCTAGGTCTATGCAAGCTACAGAAAGCTTCTCTTTGGCAAATTCTTCCTAAAGTCCAGTGAAAGTGCCTGTGTTTTTGCTTTCACTTTGAACTTTGGCCAAGAGCAAGAAGTAGCTAGTACGAGCAGGAGAGGAAAACTCACTGCCCTTAGTACTCTGGTCCTGTGATCCTTAGGAGACAAAACAATCCAATATCCTCAGGATGACCTCTCCTTTTCAACAGGGATGTAGTATTTCAAGTTTGGCCCACAACCTTGTAATAAATCTCCTCCCCGTGCCAGTCATGGAGCGTGCTAAATATCAGCCCTGAAAATTCAAACTCCTCGATTTTTACAAAGCTAAATAAACAAGATGATGTCACATGGTAAGCCCTGTTTGGTGGATCCCCACAGATGAATATTTCTCATCCCTGACATTGACTCCTCTGTGACCCATTTTTAGATCCATTTGTCACCTTTTTTATGCACTTGTGTGAAATGACAGATTTCAAGCTGAGCAAAAGCTTGCCATAGTTGTTACTGGATTAGAAGGAATCTCTTTTTCAGCTCATATAAAAAATGCATTTTCTGCCTTCAAAGAGACCCAGGTTAAGCCTTAGTCCATGGGCAGGATTTTACAGGGTCTTTGAATCCACGGGGTGGGTGGAACATCCACAATTTGACAGAGCAAACGGTACAGCATGACTTGGGTTTGGTAGTTGAAGTTTAAAGGTCAGGGACAATACAAAGGTGGGACAAGTCCCAGTAATGAGAACAATGGTATTCTTCACCTACAGAACAGAGGCAGGCTATGGCATAGGCTGCTGAAGTTGCCCACTCAAGCAGATTTACTCATCAGCTGAGGACATTAGTACTTTCCATTTTTGTGTGCATGATTTGGGTGTTCAGAACCCCGTAATGGAGTGGGGAGTGGAGAAGAGAAAGCATTTTTCTTTCCTTATTGAACACAGAGCAGCACTTCTCCTCTTCTAGAAGCACTGTAGAAATTTCCCAAGACGGAAGAGAGTTCCGAGTCTTGCCCTGTCCTGAAAGATCTTTTTTATTGCAGCAGAGCAATGGAAAAGTGCGGCTTATAGGGCTTGAGTCGTAAGAGTTACCACTGGTAACGTTAATCTATTTAATGCTGATTAAGTACAAGACAATTTAAGGTGAATTTTTATGTACTTCAAGGAAATCAGCTAATGGCTCAGAAATACAAAAACTAAAAAGGCAAAATGCAATTCAAGATAGGCCTATTTCTGGGTGAGTGAATGAGGGACTCTTAGATGACCCAACGTTTATCTTCACTTACAGTCAATAGCCCTGGACTACATTTTTATTCTACCTGGAACATTGTTTCTGAGTACACGCAGGTCGGAATGGATGTGAGGCTGTTTAAAGCAGGGATCTTGCTAGAAAGAAGCTGTTCTAAAAGGATAGCTTTCCTGAGAAATGGACATTGGTAACTTGGACACTCTGTGCTTCCCACAAGGCTGTGCAAGGGCCCGTGTAAATTGTCATGTGGCTATAAATTTCGATGCTGAGCTCTGAGGGCACCGGAATCAAACGCAGCGTAAGAAACAGATTTGAGCACAGGACTCTGATCAATATTTAGTGGTTGAGATTCGTAATGCTCCTGCAGGGAGGCATTGGATTCAGAAGAAGAATCTGAATTTGTCAAGACAAAGGAGGCGTTTTCACCTTGGACTGACCCAAATCAGTTTAATCTGACCCTACACTCGGCCTTCAGAGATGGCTGTACGTTCCTCAATGTAATTGTCTCTTGGAAGTTTACGTGTCAAAATAAGAGACTAGAGACCTCAAGTCTGTTCCCTATTCAAATTCTGTTGGTTTTGTTTTCTGGGCATCTCTGAGCCAGAATTCAGTAGCAGTTCTTTCCAAAAAGTAACTGATTCTTATATAAGGTTTCCTAGCATTTCTAGTTTCAATTGAATTGCAGTCACTGCAAATGGTCTGATAAAATCAGACAGTCGGATAAAATCAGGAAATCTCTATATTTATTCTCCGATTACCGAGCAAGTTCAATTTCATCATGGTGAAACAGAAGTCAGTGGTTACAAATTCTTTTCTTTCCTTTCATCTATTTTTTTAATATTTGTGTTTAAGATGGAAAAAATTACAAATCAATAAATCTGCACCAAGTCCAGTCAAGACTCTTCTCTATATAATAACATTATTCATATCTCTATGATTAGCAACAGCTGGAATAAATTTTAGCAAAAATATTAAAATTTGTATTGTAGAATAAGCCACATAGAATCATAGTAATTTGAGGAGGGTGAAAGTTTCCATAAAAGCTACTGAGAAAGGAATATGATTTTGTTTTTTTTTTTCAGATGACTTCTTAGGATTTTATTTTTGCAAGGAGATACAGTTCTATTTTACAGTGCTTAACTTTCTAGTGTTTATGTGGAACAAACACTCCAGATAAAACAACGCATCAATCAGCCACTCTGGGCACTGCTTCTTCTCACTATTCTCTTACACCACGTCATACTGAGGAGCTCTAGCTGTGTTAAAGCAAAAATAAATTTTCAAACACAGTTGCAATCGCTTAAGCCAACACCAGTGCTACACTAGCTGGAAGGCTATCACATGGGTCTACTTTTTGCCTGTAAACATCACCATGTGCCTGCTGCTTTTTGTCCAGTGTTTGAGAAATTCACGGACAGCTAATAGATCAGTTAAAAATCAAAGCAAAAAACTCAGGTTCTCAAAGGAAGCCATTTGGAAGCCTGATTGAGAAGGGCAGTGTCAGGAGGAAGCAGGGTGGAGAAGGAGGCAGCTGGGAACGATTGGAGTAGCTTTTCAATGTTCATTTTTCCTCCGCCACCATTTCCATAGACCATGCGTCTAAGTGACCCTCCAAACTGGTGGAAGGATAAACTGGCCCTTCCCCAGTGACCCTTGCTCTACAGCACTCACCTGCACTCCTGTGAGTCTGTCGTGGACAGGTAAAATATATTGCAACAGTCGAGGAATTTTTCATATTAAGCCTATTCTGAATGAAAGTGATCAGCTAGGGGTGGGAGCACTGGGAGGAGCAGGGAATGGTAGGTGCAGATGGTCATGAAGATGCCAGCTCTGTGCAGCTTACCAGGACCTCCCTATACACAGAGCAAAAGAGGAGGACAGGCTATAAAGAACTGATGCAAGGAAGAAAAAAACAGACTTAGAGCCATCAAATACCCAGGTAAGGAAAGAAAAAAAATCTTAAACCAGGAATGGAAAAGGATGAAGAGGGTGTGAGAGCATCTGGAAAACCTGGTTGGTTCGTGGGTCTTTTTTTTTGTAAAATCACCTTTCTCTCCTATAGCAGCATATGTTGAACTTTGTTATGTTGTGACTGCAGCGTTTCAAAATTAGGTTTTGGGCTACAAACCTGGCAGTGTTAGAGTTGTGAGCCACACCTGCTAACAATACTGAAACACCCTTTATCCACGTGAATGCAAACTCTTGGCTTGTCTGAAATGCTCTGGGGAGACATACACGTGATTTTTCTCAGGTTTCCCCAGACGAGCACACACGTATGAGCTTGGGCTTTTCATCTCCTCCTGCTAATGAGGACCGCAGGACTCCCTCCTTTCAGAATCCAGGAACACAGTATCTCTCCAAGGAGATGAGGCTTTCTTGTTTTCTTACGCACACCTCCTCTCCCTTCATGTGTTTCAGCTAACTTCTGCCTGATTCCACTCCAGCTTTCTTCTCAGTCGGTAGGAACTTGTAACTTTCAGATTTCTATTGTTAAACAATTTTAAAAAACAAATTACTGAGCTTTGCCTAGTTTTGGAGCTTAGAAAATTTCCCATGGCTTCAACCCAAAGCCAAAAGTCATCTACAGTTCAGCTGAAACACTCCTAGGATCTCTGCAAATAGGAATCTGGAAGCTTTCTGGACAGCATTTGGATCCTGGAAGATGCAGAAATCAAAACTAGCCACAGCTTGAGAGCAAATCTAGTGTGCTTGCTGTTACTAAACCTGCCCAGCAACACTTCTCTGTAGAGTTTTCTGTCACTTCTAGTAGACCAGTTCCAGAAGATTCCACCTGCCTTTTTCTTCCATCTCTGGGACATCACATCATATTCAGGAGCCCTATTCAAGGTTCATCTGACCTCACTGCCACGTCCTAGGTCCTTCTTAGTTTTCCCTGCAGGCTGGCTAGAGGCTTTCAGAGATGCTCCATGGCCCAGCATATCTTAACTATTACCGAGTTCATTCCACAGCTCTGTTCCTCAGGCACGAGACAATCTTTTCCTTTGTAGATTAGAGGTCACGTATGCTGAGACAGAGCTTCCCTGGAAGCTGCTTCAAGAATAACGAGTGATTCTCCACAAGACCAAAGGATTTTCGTGACACTCATCGTCATCTTCTCAGTGCAAAAGGCCAACGCTATCTAGTATAAACAAAAAAAGATAATAACAGCAAACAAAACACTCTATCAAACAACCATGTACTCTTAGTCCTTCCTTGGGAAAAGATAGAAAGAATTTAATTACCTGAGAGTCGACATAATTTATATCACCACTGCTTAAACAGACTTGTTGAGAAAAAAGGTAAAAACATAACAAGCTTCCCCTGAAGAGTTTTATAAGGGAAAGGACTGGACTGGAGAGGAGCCTGAAGGAAAATTCAGGCACAGCCCAACTTCAAAGTGCTGCAGATATCCACCCTTTGTAATTTGGGTCTATTTCTAGTTATCTCTGCATTTACAGAGATTGACAATTGTAAAGCAGAAAAAAAAATCATAAAGATGAGGTTAGTCTTTTTTGGCATGAGGCTGGCGTCTGCCAGGGGAAACTAATCTATGCTAAGCCGCAGTAAGCCGGGCTGCTGAGTTTGTATTCGTGTCACTGAGACCGCTTGTGCTCATTGCTGGTCTATAAACTCTTATTAGTCAGACTTGACAGTGGGTGACATCTTGATGAAAAGAATAGTCTATGGATCACAATCCATTCAATAATGGTTTATAAAAATGATATTAAACGAGCCATTTTTCCTAAGACCACATACTAAAATACTTTTGGGAGATGAATAAAGAGATAGCAGGGGAAATTTTTGTTTTGGTTTTGGGTTGTTTTTTTTTGAGAAGGAGATTATGAGGTCCCAGGGCGCTTTGTCACTGACATAACCACATCTGTCAGCTAAATTGGCAGAGCTATTATATTTAGTTTGTAGAAAAAGTTCCTCAGATGCTGAGGTCTTGGATACCTCCCAAAAGATTTGCTTTTTGGACAGTTGAAGCAAAATAAAATTAGAGGGGAAAAGTAGTTCACAGACAGAGCTAGCCTTTTCATTTTTCCTGAGTATCACATAGTCCAAAATGTTGATGAGAAAAGACGGGCTCAGGAGGGGTGACTTGACAGGAATCACATTTTCATTTCCTTCACAAAATTTTGCAAGCTTTTCTCTCTCTCCCTCTCTCTCCAGCAGCCACCTTGCTATTGTTGCCTTTTGGGGGCCCACATGATCCTCCTTATGAGGAAAAGATATCTCAAGGCATCTCCTTTTTTCTTTTGCAAGATGCAGGCAGTGGATCCCATTAATTTTTTTAATTTGTTCAACTGCCTTCTAACTTCGCAGACTCCTGTCATGCCATAAAGCCGACTGATGAATGACAGGGCCCTGCTAGGTTTGGCTAGAGTGTAATGTGAGCTCCCAGGGCTGGAAACAATAAAATACAATTTTCTGAGAAATTGGGTTTTGCAAGGGACACTCTGGCCCTGACTTCACCACACACTTTCATTTTGTTAGCTCCAGTTCAGCAAGTTACGGCTGGATTTTGTTACATTTTCTATCATTATGAGCCCTCTGTTCTCAAAGGTAGGAGATGATCCTCTGGATAGCTCAAGGTCATTTAGGAAAAGAGTTGATGAGTGTCATGCTGGGGACTCACTCTACATGTACGGCAGCCAGTGTATGGGTTGCATAACAACGGTTCATCCAGAGCCATTTGGAAGAGAAAAGAATTTCAAATTAATCAAAAGGCAGCCTCTCCCTTCCCACACTGACCTTCTTTGAAGGTGCCCTATGCTGAAAATCCTCTTTCTTTCCGTCTATCTATACATTTTCAGAGGACTGTGGGTTGAAAGGACAAAGAAAGAAACATCAGAGTTCATCTTTCAGCCGTCTTTGTCACATTCTAGTTTTGGAAACCAAGTGACGAGATTTTCATGCCGCATTTCAGCTCACTTCATTAACACAGTCAGGCTGTCCTGGAAGAGAAGCTTCCTCAAAACTCAGTGCTGTTTCCTTGGCTTTCTAGGTAAACTTGAGAATATCGTTCTCAACATCCAGGCAAAGACAACAATGAACATTTGCACCTCGTCAGGTTGCCTGCAAATAAACTAATCAGATCTGGAACATTTTAATACATAATGAACTGGCCAATCCATCTGCAGGTGTCACTAAGCAACTCCAATAGCAAGCCTCCAACTTTGTGGACCACCCTGCCAGCTGTGCCAGCCTGGTCTCTCAGCTCTAACATCAGCTGCACAGACACTGACCTCCCCCCAGGATGCAAAAGGCGTCTGCACCCAGGCCTGGTCCTTATTACAACCACCCATGGAGCTGCAGTCCCTCACATCTGCCCAGAGGAAGGCTCCTGGTCCCAGTCCAGGCAGGGGAACAAGGCAAAGGAACAGTGGAAGCAAGCAAGCCTTGGCTTCATTATTGAAGTAACAGAGGCTAAGAAACGTGCCCAAAGCTAGAAAGGAACTCAGGTAGAGAATACAGGCAGGAGGTGAAATCACATCTGATTGAGAAGCCATCTTCTGCTCCTGAGGGCCCATAAGGACTGAGAAGAGAAAGAGCTGCACGCAGCCCAAAGGCTCTCCACTCCAGATTTCACTGGCTCTTGTGTTCTGGTTCGCACTGGGAGGAGGAGGCAGGAGTGAGAAGAGCAGGCATCGGCACGC
Source organism: Baryphthengus martii (assembly GCA_013396935.1). Classification (NCBI taxonomy): domain Eukaryota; kingdom Metazoa; phylum Chordata; class Aves; order Coraciiformes; family Momotidae; genus Baryphthengus; species Baryphthengus martii. The sequence continues at coordinate 719,357 of VWZK01004356.1, forward strand.
CAGTGCTTCTGGTAAGAGCTTCGGTAGTAGCTCTTGGTCACAGGTGTCAACAGAGCCAGCTATTTTTCTGCCCTGGCCAAGCACTGCCACAGTGCACAGAAGTTGGAACGAGGCTTTCCCAACCCTTCCAAAGTTTTTTGTACAGACTTTTTCAGTCTTTGCACTCCAGGAATTTGAGATAGGAGTGGGACAGGACTTTGCTTAGGAGGCAAAATCCTATGCCCTCCCGCTGCTGACCTCAGGACATGATTATCTGTAAATCAGCCCCTAATGGGGAATATGATAGGATGCCACATCCCTATAGCATCTTGCGGCAGCCTGTGGTTGTGTCAGAGTCTGAGAAGCAGGAATGATACGTCCTTATAGTGACAGCGTAGGAGACTTTGTTTTGGTTTTGAATAAATGATTGATAGGGTAAAAGCAACTGCAGGGGGGGAGCAGGTCAAACACAGCTAATGAAAAAAGTAGACCCAGTCATCGGCCTGTTATATCGCTTGCTAATGGAGTAGTGTTTAGCAATAGCCTGTGTGTTGTAAGGCTTAAGGTTATCAGCAGAGTGACTGCAGAGAGCTAGTTAGAATTCACCCTGCATCTGTGACTGTAAGCCAGCAATTTAGACAAAAACATGTACTCTGCATAGGCGCTTGACATAGACTATTACTATTATTAATACAGTAACAGTCATAATAAATCACATATTGAGTGTGTTTGTTATTCCGAGGAAAACTTAATTATAATTTCTAAGCTGGCAGCATTTGATTTACTTTTTGCTGTCTCTGAAATTGTATAATCAGTTCCCAAGTTGCAACTCCTGCGAAATGTCTGCCTTGTTGGGGGTAGGAGATGTGGAGTTACAGCTGCAGCCATCGCTCTGGCAAAGATAGCCTTCCCTGGAGAATATTAATTTTTAACATAAAAATGGAAACCGAGTAAATTTCCCCTGAAAGAAGGGGGAAGGCTTGGAAGGCGCCTCTGAGCGAGCCTCCCTTCGCACTGCTGAGCTGCCTTTGGTAAAAGGAGCTCTCTAGTGACCAATTGCAATACTGCAGCTCAGGGAGATGACTGAGCACAGAACCTAATCAAAAAGATGGGGAAGTGGAAGGCCTAGGTCTCTCCTTTTAGGTAGTCAGTGCTCATATGTAACGTGCAAAGTGCTGCTTAAACATCACTAGCACCCAAACCAATACTGTACTCAAAAGTTTTAAGGCACGGCACAAAGCTCTTGTTCGTTCCCACCTATCTTTCTCCATCTGTTTCTTAAAGGAACTTCTGCACTGTGATCAAGTGTCTCCTGCTTTGTCTGCGAGGCACGGATGTGGGCACATCTGCCAACATTCAAGGCAAAAGTTGAACAAAAGTTGAACAAAAGTTTTAAAATTTTGCTGTGCTCCTCTCTAGAGACAGCAAAGTGCCTGCCTTTTGGGACTCCAAGGTCCTGTGCACGTGCTGGTTTGAAGTAGTATGTTTTGTACAAGTGAACACCTAATTGCAACTCCTGACTTTTAATGCAGGTACCTGATTAAGTCGTCTAGTGCCAGACAAGACAAGCCCGTGGACACTAACCCTAGAACGCAAATCACGAAAAAGATGCACGGGTAGTAGTGTACAAAGGCAGGTAGCCCCTCGGTCTTTCTAAAGTGAAGACCTTAACGTTTTAATTGGCAGTTATTATGCAGCTTTGTACACCTGCTGAAATAACAATGTTTTCTCTTTATACTGCTTTTAATGCTTGCATTTTGTGTTTTCCACACATTGGTGATGAGCTCGCTAACGTTGACAAAAATGAATTAAAAAATCTATTTGATTACCACTGGATATCACAGATGGAGAATAATGACTTGACAAACTGGCAAACTGAGATTATCTGCAAATATTATGAGAGATGCTGGAAGTTCTTATAAAATACGCCATCATTTTTAATAGCGTTTTGCAATTATTGTACCTCCCTTGTGGATAGTGTGTTTTAATATTGCAAGTAGGAAAAACGATGCTGTAGCTGAAGCTTTGCCACTGAAGCAAAGCACCATCTTGTGTTTCCTATGCTCTGCTTCCCACAGAAAGGCTTATTCTAGAGTAGAAAATAAATTAAGATATAATAATTAACTAAATGTGTTTCAAAGGCAAGAAATCCCACACAGGGCTAAGCTGCTCACCTTTAATTGTTGCAAACAAAATGACGGTGGATTTCTTGAGAGTTACTGAGAGCCAAAGGTTTAAACCTTTAGATGGGTTTGCAGCAGTTTTTTCTTCTCCTCATTGACCTTCACTTTCTGAGTTCACCTTACAGAGGAGTCATAGTTTTAGTAGCTGAAAAACAATTTCAAAAATATAAGCCACAAACAACAAAGAATCCTTCCAGATTCAGGTCAGTCATGACAAAAATAGTTTTTTTTCTCCACTCAGAATTCCAGCTCGGTACTAAGGTGATCGCTCTTGATGAATGCAAAACCTAGCAGTACGTTATTATGTCTCAGCACCCTGTGGAACATCTAAGATACAGCAGCCCGCTTTCCCTTTATTTCTGCAAAACTGCAGGCATGGTGGCAATGGCTTGACCATTCTCATGGCTTTTTTTTCCAAAATAAAACAAATTGTTAGTATTTTCAGACCAGAAAACTAAAGCAGTGTTTCTTGCCTCCTCAGAAAGCACTTTGTAAAAAAGTGCTCTGGTACTTAACCTCAAAAATGTGGGGCCCTTTTTCATTGCTATTTAGGTTAGAAGGGACTGCTAAGATCTTTTTGACCGAGCTGCTGCATAACACAGGGTGGAGAATTTCGGCAAAGTCCATGACTAATTTCAGTTTTCTTTGCAGTGTCAGGTCCTTGTTGATGCACAGAGCCCTTGCTCCTCTAGGTTCAGGGGATTGCTCTTGAATTCAACCAATAGAGCCTTAGAGAAGCTCCTGGAGTCCCACCACAGTATGTCAGGGAGAACCTAATATTTTACACCATATCATCTTCAAAACTAATAAACCAGAAGATGTGTAAACCGTGTTTTAACAAGAAAATTAAAATCCATAATTCAGAACAACACAGAAAGCATCTGGGTTTATGCTTCATTACCATTTTTAGACATAGAAGATTCTCAGAGAAGCATCTGCTGAGCTTTTGAACGGGTTTGGATCAGCTGCAGGCACCCATTTGCCAGAAGCAAGTCCAACTCAGACATGAAATCGGGCAAATCTCAGTGATGCTGGGTCAGTTTCACATTTACATCTCAAATTGATAGCAAGTTTGCAGAAACTTTGGATGCTCTTTGCAACGTGAGAATCCTAAATATCAGACAGTTGCAAAAAAAGATGCACCTGTCTCTTTGGTGTTCCATTTGTGTTTTTCTTTCTCCACATTTATGGATGTAGATTTACGGAAATTTCTGTTAGATGAAGATTTGCAAATTGAGAAGAATATTGTTGTTCTATGCATAGTTTCACTCCAGCAAGGTAAGCATGTAGTTAATGTACAGTTTAGGACACTGAGGTAGCCACAGCACCTACCTAAGCTCACTGAATCGCAACCTGAAGTCTATACCAGAAATTCAGTGAAAACTCCAGAAATCAAATCAGAATTTTTGGAGTGCCAACAACTGTATAGAAGAAATGTCTTCATTTGGTTGGTGTGAAAGGCCCTCTGAAAAAAGAAAACAATTACATGGAGTACAGAAATAATGAAAAGTGTCCATCTTGCTCTCATCTCAGCTGTGGGTTTTTATTCTCCTCAGTGGGGTGCGATACCTACTTTAAGACATGGTAAACACTTCTGATCTGCCACAGCCAAATCTGGCAAAAGCCAAGTCATTTGTCATCCCCCAGGTGATAACAAATAGATTGCCACCTGCAGCACCCGCCACCATCCACACAGACACCCCCAGAGCCTAGACAGGGTCACAGGTCCCAGCTCTGAAGGGAACCGCTGCAAGTATCAGCCCAAGGCACACAAACAAAAAGACCAGCAGGAAACAACCATTGTTCCTGCCAGCATTACCATCATGAGAAACAAGAGCGGATTTGTGGACATGGGCTGACGCTGCTAAATGCAGCACCACAGGTATCTGTCTCAGAAATGCACGAGTCCTACAGGGTGCATCTGTGCTGTCGCAGGCACAGAGATGGTGTGACAGCTCCGAGGAGGCTGGCACAGCTTAGATATCAGCTCTAGAAAATCATCAGGGTTGATTTTGGTTCAGGTGCCCCTGAACTCACCATCCCACCTCACCAGGTGCGACCACGGCTTCAGAGCTGGTTAGGTCTCCGTTGTCAGTCCTCCTGCTGAGACAGAGTTGTCTTGTGGAGCCTTGCAAGGTGTCTCTGCCCAACACTTCCCACGGCTTCTCTTCCCAGAGTGGAAAATGTTTTCAGATCCTTTAGATCTGCTTTTGCCCTAAGTGACAGTGACACTTTTGAAACAGGACTGAAGCTCCTTTGAGACTTGCATCCAATGCAGTTATCCTAAGTCTGTCCCCCTGCCCTGTGACTATGCACATAACGCATAAAAAAACATTAGCAAATCCTAAAAAAAAGTGCAGATGAGTAATAATTTAAACTAACTAGGAAGCTACTTCATAAAGCAAGAAAAATGTGAATTTGTCTGCTCAGACCAGTACTTTGAAAAAGCAGTGCACAGGTTAAAAAATTACTGCCTTGTTTAAAATCAAATAACAATTAAAAAAAGAGACAATCCAGCTAGCTGGCTGAACAGTTCTCAGAAGATTTGTGGAGACTTTCCCTGGTCAATGAGCTAGACACAACTGCTCACCCTTTAAAGCTTCTGCCCATCACCTTGCAAGCTTGCTTAGATTTTCCTGTACTCTCGTTTGGACTTGCTAGGAGGAGTGTGGGCATCACGTCTGAATCCTTGTGGTCCTCAGCAGACCTCCCCAGCCGGCAGCACTGCAGTGGCAGGATAGACTTCCTACTGTAGGATGGCAGGAGGTGCCAAAAGGCAAAGGGTCCGCCCTCGTTGACAGTGTTGGTGTTGACAGTGAGTCAACTCAGCTGCCTCTTATGAAAATTAATCTCTCTCCAGACCCAATGAATATTGATTAACTTCACAGCATCAAAGAAAACAAAGGCAGGACAGCTGTTTGAGGGGACAAGTGCTTCAGTTCTGCATTGGAAAAAAAAAATAAAAAAAAAAAAATCGAGACAGATAGGAGAGTGGTTATGATGAACCGAGACAGTCTTTTTTTTTTGTCAAAATATGATTTACAGACATACTTCCATTCACCCTGTGGCTGCCAGTTTCCACATCCTATGTCCACAAATCTCTCTTGCTAATTGGATAGGCAGTATGTGGGCTGCCTCCTCTATAAAAAGCTACTCTGAACTGGGATGCTTCCCAGCTCATTTTAATAAATCATGACTGTAATTAAATTCTTTTGCTGCATATTTCTGCAATAAAATCTGTATCACTCGCTTATTAGCCTTCTTTACTGTCCAGCTATCATTTTGTCTTGTTTCTGAAGTTGCCTTTCCTGTCTGGTCACTTGAAGAATACTATTCACTCTGAATCCCTCATCTAATTCAGCTGCTTTTTCCTTATCCTCAGATCCTCAATAGCCCCACTGGTGCCTCCAGCCACAGTTCCTGACATCAGTAACCATTTCAACTCACTCTTGATATTTCTGCTCAATAAAACTGTGCCATGGCCTCAAGAACCACTTCCACCAGCATGCCAACAAGTGCATCTCGAGGCTATCCCTTCCCAATGGCCTGCTGACAAAAGCACTTATTTATATAACAAAACCCCTTTGTTGATGACATCTGTTTCTCCTTTTTTCTTTTGGATCAGCGTTTGTGTTCCCTTCTGGACTTTCACAGGGTTTAACACACTGCAAGGGTTACCGCAAAGCAGAATAACCATCTCCACCCAAGCAAGATTTGCCTGACTCTCTACAAGAAAGTGCAACCTGGAACTGCACTGCCCTCAAGGCTGTCAGGTGCTGGAGGCCTCCGAGTCCTGTAGTGAAGGAACATGGAACCCCTGAAACTCTTGTGCTGGTTGCTGTGAGAAAGAAATCAAAACGTTAGGTTTTTCAAAGTTCCTCTTAGCTGCAATTTTTCTTTTATGTGAGCAGAACATGGGGCGGAAGCTCTGAGCTGGATGCTTGTACTCCTTTTGGGCTTGGGAAAGAGACAAGGCTTGGAAGAGTCTTACCAGCTAGGGTGGACGGCCGGGGTAGCAGCTACTTAGCTGTAGGCTAGAGCCATCTCAGAGTAAATGCAGCTGTCCCAATAAAGGGCCAGGAATGCCATTCATGATGGACAAGCATTGCTTTGAGTAAGCAACATTTTTCTTTATTCATTTTGCTAACTTATCTGGCCAGAAGCAAAAAAATTCATGCATTTGAAACTTCTTCCAAATTTCTTCATGGGAGCTGTAGTTTTGAAGCCCCAGATGGCCAAGGGTTCTTCCTGGATTGTGTCTGCCAGGATGCATCATGCTAATTGCCAGGGGCTGGACACCAACTGGTGAACAAGGGGAGGACTGCTCAGGCCCTGACTCTATCCTGTACTGGAGACTGCAGCACGACGCACTGAAGACACAGCTCTCAGACATTATGATGACGAGGCACTGAAGACACAGCTCTCAGAGACATTATGATGATGGTCCCCAGCCAGAGCTTTCAGCCTGATGTAGCTTTTAGCTAAAAATGTAAGGGTCTGGACAGAAATTCCTTTTTTTGTTTTTCTTTTTTAACCACCAAAGTAAAAATTTCCCATAGAGAGAAAAATATTTTCTAACTGATTTTGGCAGCAAAGACCTTGAGGCATCTGGGCAAACTGAAACATAGAAGCAGTTTGCCCACCGAGCACGGCAAAGGCTGTTGATGCAGTCAGGAGAACCCAGGAGTCACAACCCTCAGCTTTAAATCTCACTCCGTCATCACAAAACTTGTCTTGGTTTTCATTTTCTTAAATGTGCTGTCAATCATAGTGTCTGGAGGTAACAGAACCAATCTTAGGAGCCGTATTTTGGAAAAAGTAGCAGAAAAATAAATTACAAAGAGGACACAAATTAACTGAGAAGCTGGATGGAAAGTGGGTCAGATAAAGCAGTGTAAACACCCAGTCTTTTCCTTGCTTTGCAACAGCCAGTGTTTCAAATAACATGGATGCATGAAGCAACATCTTGTTTTGCACTTCTTCAGAAAACTTAGAACTGTTTTGTTTTAAACAGGGTCATTTGTAAAAGGCAGCGTCCTTTGTCTTTCACCACCTCAAAAGAATAATGCCAGAAATTTTAATGTCTAAAGTTACAACGCAGTGTTGGTTTTATACTGATACTTGGTTGGTTGGTTTCAGATTCAAAATAGATTGAGATATGCCTCTTTTACATAATTCCAAACTCAGCTTCAAACACATAAGTGGGAAAATTACCATTAAAATGAATCCTTAAACTGCAATTACTTGGAAGATGCAGAGCATGAAGCATTCAAATGGCTCTCACTTAGTGACCCAGTTAAAAAACACAGATCAGTACTGCAGTTTGGTTGCAAGCATTTCAGAGACTCAAGGGTGTGGAGTGGAAGCTCTGCCCTGCTCCCAGCTGAACTCCATTGTTTGCACTCTAATGTGGTCCAAAGAAACAAAGAGAGGTCCAAAACACTTTTCCTTCTAAGGCATTTCCATTAGGTTGTGATCTTCCTCAGGCCTTACGAGGGAACAGGAAAATCCTTGAGGTTGAAGGTGAGCTTTACAGAGATGTGTCAAGGTATCCTACGATCTTTGGTAATATGATGTAGGTACCATTTACACTGGCACTGAAAATGCACCTGCTGTGTGATGTTATTATGAAGTAAAAATGTATTATTGTCACATAAAAGAGAAAGAAAATCTTGGTATTTTCTATTTCTTTGTTGAAAGAAGCGCTGGTGAAAGTATTATCTACATTCTAAGAGGAGAGAAAATTAATTCCTTTTTTTTCTATTTATTAGAAAAAGCATATTCCAGATACCCCAAGCAGTGGCGTGAGCTAATACAAAGCCTTATAGTGCCGTGTTAGTGTGAAAGCAGAGTGCCCTTGCCTTGCAAAAGGGTAGCAGAGCACGCAATCAGTGTGAAGGACTTTGTGAGACTTTGTCCTCAAGATCCCTAAGTTCCTCGACTTCCTTCAAGAAAATACACAGATCATTACCAAGGAAGCAAAAGTGACAAAGCTGTCGTCTTTCCCCCTCTCTCTTTAGTCTCCCTGTGACCAGCCCTGCTATTTTTTAAGGGAAAATGCAGGAATGAGGAAAGCTTGGAGGCCCTGTAACAGCCCTGGCAGGGGAACGTGGGTGAGGAGGAACTCCAGCCTCAGACCTGTCAGCAAGAACCAAAGGAATAACCTCATCAGCTGACAGCAACAGCAAAGGCTTGTTTTCCCTGACAGTGGAAAAGGAGCAGGATGTATTTGTCAAACGTACACATTCTCCGTGCAGAAACATGTTGTGGCTGCGTTCCCCTTCTTTTTGTTACTGGCTTTAGGTTTCATTTCTTTTTTTTCTTCCATGTTCATTCATAGCTGCTGGGCAGGGTCTGAAGGAAGCCTAGTGCAGTAGTCATGAGTGTGACCTTTCCTGTATCGCAGCAAGGATGAGCTGCATCTCAGATAAGCAGCCTGATGTTCTCCAGGCATGTCTCCTGCAGCTCTCCTGCTGACATCATCAGGGGACTAATGCCAACACCTCCCAACAGCTCTTGGTCATATTCATCTCAAACAGCCCGTGCTCCCCTCCCTCCACTCTGCAAAGGAGGCTTTTGCAGTGCACTTTTTAGTTGTCTTTATAAACGACAGATTGTCTGATACAGATGAGAGCTGTGATAAGAGCAACCTGCCTACTGATGCCCATGTGGGAAAGCATTCATCAGCTTCTCCTTTCATGATAGTTTAAAGGTGTTCCCACCTCTCCTCCAGCCATCTACACCTGGCCCTCACTACAGGGCTCTGCCCTTTTGGTATGATACGGGCCACGCAAGTGGTTAAAGTGTTGTTTGGCACAGGTGAGGGATGAGAGGGGTTCTTCAGGGAAGCAGAGGTATGCAGCCAGGGCACCCTGGCTCACTGGGAACCTGACAGAACAGTTCCATAGCCCCATTCCTTTTCAACTACTTCTAATCTTCTCAGTGGACACGTACCACAGTCCCATCTACTGTTCCAGGGACTAGAAGATGAGTGAAGGAGATGGAACCAGTAGTGAGGGAACAAGAATGGGAACAAAAGTACTTTTTCCCCAAAATCTGCTTTGAGAATCAAATAGCAATTATGGTTTCAAGGCAAAATGAACACACTTCATATGAAATATGTATGTTTAAGAAGCAGCCTTACAATGTTGTAAGGCAAAGGGTCACATCTAAAAGCTCTCCTTTCTGTAAAGAGTTAACTTTTTGTTCTGTAAGAAAGCCCCAACCACACCAATAGAAACTAAATTTTAAGAGAATAGACCAGACCACTCTGAAGCCACTGAATACTGAACTATTGAATTCAGTGACGGCAGGAAAATATATTCAATGCATAGCACCAAGCCATACCTAGGTGCTCAAAGGCTTAGGTCTACACCTATGTTTCAGGGGTTGTAGGCCACATATACTTCCTTTGTGAGATACCATAAACAGCTAGAACTTGAATATCTAAAGGTCTGACAGAGAAATCTGGTGAGTTGAGAAAAGGCTAAATACAGGGCCACAAAATAAAAGTAAATAGAATAGGGAACAGAATAGGCAGAGTGAGTAGACTAATAGGGAGAGCATTTAGTCCAACAATTCCACTCAAAGCAGGGCTACCTTCAAAATTTGCTCAGGGCCTTACACAGTCAAGGTTTGATCATACTCAGGGCCTCCAGCCTCTCTGGTCACCTCTTTAGCTCTGCATCTCTCTCTGGGAAGGAAAACTTTTTGCTTAAGCACAGTAGGAATTTCCTCTGGTACAAGTTGTGCCTGGTGCCTCTTGTCATGTCTCTCTGGGCACCTCTCAGCTGCTTTGTCTCTGTAACTCCCATCAGGTAGTTCAAGGCAGTAACAATGTCCCACTCCAGTCTTCCCTTCCTAAGGCTGAACAAACTTAGCTCCCTCAGCCTTTCCTTGAACATTATGAACTCCTGTCCCTGACCACGTTAATATCCATCCACTAACATTGCTCCATTTTATCGCTGGCTTTCTCATACTTCCTGGGAGCCAGAACCAGATGCATTATGCCAGATGGGGCCTTCCTTTCCTGAATAGAGGAGAGCATTCAATTCGCTCGCCCTGCCAGCTGTACTGGTATTAATGCGCCCTGTGTCTAGTGTGGTTGGCTCTCCTTGTTGAAATAGCACACTCTTGACTCATGTTCAGCTTGATGTCCATCAAGACCTCCAGGTCCTTTCAGGTTAAGCCGATTTCTAGCCAGCCAGTCCCCAGCTAGTATTGTTGCATCGGATTATTATTTCTCAGGTGCAGGATTTTGCATTCACCTTCTTGAATTTCATTATGCTTCTATCATCCAATTTCTCCAGCTTGTTCACGACACCCTGAATGATGACAGCCTTGCCCTCCAGCATATCAACTACTCTCAATGTACAAAATAATGGGAAGCAACATCATGAAAGAGAAGATACGGTACCTTAATGGTACCGTATCAACTCAGAATGGAGCAGGACTGACAGTTATGCCATATTCATTCTTCTACTGGAAAACATCCTGTGCCGCTGTCCTTCACGGGGTAGTCGATGACCTTACTTTTGAAAGTGAAACCAAAGGATGATGCAGTTTACTGAGGGGCCTGACAGAATTCCTCTGAGAAGATTTAGCAAGGACTAGTAGAATTAAGGTGCCTTTTTATCTCGACCTCCAGTCCCAGAAATCAAAATTATTTGCATCAGCCCAAAGCATAAAGGGCATCATCTAATCTGGGAAAAAACATGCACTTTCCTGTGACCTTAACTCAGTCATATAGGTCAGGCAGCAAAAATGAGCTGCTTAAAATAACATCTAAGCTTCACTGCTCCTCTACATAGGCATTAGTCCACAAAAAATAATAAAAAATAAATAAATCAACAAACCACCAAATTTCCTCTTTCGAGCTGCTTATTCATTCAAATAAAAAGACAACAGCTAGGTAGCAACAAGAAAGCCTTAAAGGGAAAATAATGCTGCATTCTTAGTCATGTAAAAATCTAAATACCCGTTCCTCAGAGTGAAGGGCACAATGATCCCTCTCCATGAGCTGTCCTGACAGAAATATTCGCACCTTCCTCTTCCTGTTTTCATCCCTGCACACAGGGCAGTGGCCTTCACTTAGCCCATTTGGATTGTCTATCACAGCACATTGAAGCACCATGCAGTAAATCAGTGCAAATCCATTCTTAAATCCATTAGGGTTAAGCGTGTGCTTAGAAAAATCCAAAGAAAGTTAGGAGAAACTTACCAGCTCAAATGGAAATGGAGCAGCTTCCAGTGTTAAGACCTGTGTGTCAGGAAAAGCAATTGTGAAGACTCACCTATCTGAAGGAATGGGTTGATAGCCTGTTCTAGGGATGGAGATTCCTGCTGTCACTGTCCATTCAATAGATGGGTCTTCTCTTGAGAAGGGTCCACCTCTGCGCTGAGTTTCTTTAAGCCGAGGCACTCAACTCCATTTATTTTAATTTATTTCAACCCTTGTCTGGATTGAGGTCCAACACAGATGTGCCTGAATTGTCCACAACAAAGAGCTGTTGGAACAACACCATTTGAGTTAGGCTAAACGTATTTCCTACTTAACCTACAAACTCCCCAAAAGAGGTGCTAAAAATTGAATTTGGGGAAAATAAATAAACAGGAAAATAAGAACTCAGAGAAGGGGTCCTCAAAGCTACCTCCCCCTTGAGTTCACACAAACCTTGAGGGCTCAGAAACCTGTCATAGCAGAACACCAACCCCTTCCTGACCAGCTTTGAACACCTCGCTGCTGGGGGTGGGGAGATAGTTCTCTTGTGAGGGCTTCTGGTCTGTGGAAACATATTTTTCCATTTCACTGATTGTGTGGCGTAAGGAAGAGATAGGAAAGGGAGAAAGCCAAGGATGGCAACTATGCGGTTAGGAGAGAGAGGGAGAAAGACAAAAGAGATAGGGGATGGAAAGAAAGCATTTGATAGTTTGAAGAATAGTTATTTCATAAAGCAAAGGGCACAGAGAAGTACCGCAGTAACTAGCAAGAGGAACGGTATGTGGAAGGAGCTCTATTTCTTAGCTCGGTAAACACACGTCCAGCCAGTCTCTGACATGAGACAAGTGCTCCATTACTCCACACAGTCCTTTCTTTTTTCTTTCTCTTTCTCTTCCAGAGGATGCAGACCTGGGGGAGGGACTCCCCATCTGGAAATGACTGCAGGACCTCAGTGATTGCTCTTGGTCAAAGCCTGCGGGCTCTGGAAGTGGAGTAGCGGTTCAGGAATCTGAACTGTAGAATGCATTGCTGAGGCAGCCAGACATCGCCTTGAGGGCCAACAGCTCTGGATCCCCCTCCTCTCTTCCCCCTCCCCAGCTTTCTCTCTCCCATGGCTGTTAAGCTGATTAGAGCAGGAAAATCCTGCCTTATTTCAAAGCAAGACTGCAGTTTTTCCTGAGCTCAAAACAGACCAAACACTTTGGATCCACAAACTGCTGCTATGAGAGAACCGGCAGAACTGCATCAGCTCCACTGGGTAGCCTTGCCTCCACAAATGGCAGGGACAACCAACTGTGGTGCTCAGGCATCTGGGAAACCCCACAGGCTACATGTCAAAAGACCTTCGCACTCATCTGAGGCAGATTTTGTCTCTGCAGGGTGCAGATTCCTACACCTGTCTCCCACTGATTTCAGGACTCAGCAGATTCCTGCCTTCCATGGCATCTCTCTGCTGAGAGAACAAGCTACTTTTGGTTGCCCGCTCTTGAAACTGCTTCCTGCTCAGCCTGAAGCCACATTCTGTCTCCATGGTTCCTCATGTCAGAGGCACTGTACAATGCAGGGTAGGAAGGAATGAATTATTTTGCCACTGAAAAGGAAATTTTGGTTTCCTTGAAACTCCAGGATGTCTGCGAGCAGTTTCCACCAAAGAAAAAACATTATTCATAAGTTTCAGCTTCATCAAAACAAACACTTTCTCTTAGACGATCTCCACTTGCAACAGCTCTTGTCAGCAGTAAAGAAACAAGATGCCACCACAGATCACTTCTATGACCAAGTGTTCGGCAGAGTCAGTTGGAATATGGGAAATCCTCTTCCCTGAATTAGGGCTAGACCCACAGCGTCCTTGCTGTACTCTGTCAATTAAAGGGGGAGTTTTGGGGATATCCTTATTTTCGTGCAACAAGAGAATGCTGCTGTCCCAAAGCCCAGTGAGGTCCCGTCCTGAGATTTAATAAACAGGAGCTGTCTTTTGAGGTAATTTTTAATATTCAGCTGCAAGGAGTCATTCCTATGGTAGAAAACAGCCCTTCTGTTGGTGTCAGGATCAAAGCTCTATTAGTTTTGCTCTGCTGTTTACCCTAGACCATTTCCTCAGAATAATCCTTTTGTGGATGGCCATTTCCTTGAAGTCCCTGCTTCCTCGGTTCAGCTTGCATACAAGCTGAATATCTACCTTGCTTTCCAAAGAGCATCTCTCTCTCTCCAGAGGACAAGCTGACCTGCTCATTTCTTCATTTTCTCTTAGTGACTTATTAAATCCTGGGAGTCATTAAATTCTGTGTAGTGGAAACTCACTGAAATGCTGGCTTCCAGATCTGTCTGAAGGATAGCTTTTTTCTCAATTTAGCTGCTGGGCCCTTTCTGTTCTTTGGATGCAATGGACACCATGCCAGTGCTGTTGCCTTGTTATCCCTGGGACAGAAAAATAATCAGCCTAACCACAGAGAAATGACATATATTGGCTTGCCAGGTATTTTCCCTCCTCCACAAGTCCTTTTGTTACAAAAAAAAAAAAAAAAAAAA
>VWZK01004356.1:733295-781630 GCA_013396935.1 Baryphthengus martii
AAAAAGTGTGTCAAAATGGGAAAGAAAGCCCTTGTTTATCTTTTGCACACAGTGAATGTGAGCTCACTTAGCTGCCAAACCCACAAGGATACCTGCGTGTCGTTCCCTCAGCTACCACAGAGCCACTAACTTTGCTTGGTCTCTGCCCGACAGCCACCCAGAAGGACTCAAAGCAAGTGGCAGAGGCTCAATCAAATAGATGTTGTGCCTCACTCTGAAATAGATATGGCAAGATGAGCTGGCGAGGAAGAAAGAGTCAATTTGTCTCTGGCCCCTGTAAAATCCCAGGCTGTGTTCTCAGTAATATGATGAGATCTGGGGCTAGATGATCATCTCTGGCAGTTCTAATAGGGTTTGTCTGCCAGCACTGCAATTGTAAACACAACCAACATCTGAATATAATAACAATAATGATAAAAAGTAATGTTACCATGGCCCACACCCACTGGGATGTCCCATTTTTGCTTTGGCTTTAGGATAAAGGATGATGAGGATGTTTGGATCAACAACTTCATTTCAGCCAGTGTTTCTGATAAGTCTGTCACCACATTTGTCTCTGGAAAATATTAAGCACAACATAGAGCTCATTCCTAGATGATATACAAGCAGCTTGTTTTTCTCATTTCACCACAAATCTTATTTATATATACACTGCAAATAGATTGATACCACACACAGAGCACATGTATAGGGCCTGAATTTCCAGTGTTATATTAGTTTTATGATCTCGTAATTCGACAGACTTTAACGAGTTTTACCAGAGTAAAGCTGATTCCTAAAGAGAAAGGATATATTATGAACTTGCACATATTACTTGTGCCTCCACCCAGAAATGTTAGCATAGGCAGACACCTGGCACAGATGATAATAGTTGAATTTGTCTTGTACTCCCTTTTATAAGACTCTGATCTCAGCTGCTTGCAACTGCCAAACATTCAGTGTTCCGGCAGAAATTTTCTCTCTAACGTGCTTGCCTCAGGTCAAATTTTTTCAGACAGTTCCAGCAAAATTAGTGCAGCCATTCTGAGGATAAATTTAGGGAAAACCACAGTGTTTCACCAATATTAAGAAAGGCTCCGACTGCCTTATTTAGAAGCTCTTGAAGCTTTGAAGCAAGGCTTCAAAAAACTGAAAGGAAGTCGTATGCTGTGTCCCAGAAGTGGATGTGCTGCTACCTTGGAAATCCATCCACAAGCCACGAAAGATGGGCCCAAGGCCAGCAGTTCACACTCAGCTGTCGACCATACACTAGGCCCTGCGTCACCCATCTGTGCTTGCACTGGCACACTCTGTCACAACAGGAGATCTCTGCAGTCGCACAAGGCACGCAGCAAACCCACAGCGGATGTTTGTAAAATCGTTTACAAGGAGCTGATCAATGTCACAAATGTTCCACTACATGGCCACATAATGTTTGCTCCGCAGGCTTTGGTGAACAGAGGCTGGATGAGTTCAGAGGGCCACAGAGATAGCAGCCGGGCAACATGGGCAAGCAGCAAACTTTAGAGAAGGCCAGAAAGGGGGAATTAGAAAGCTGCCCTAAGTTAGGGTCGTGTTTTGTTGTTTGTTCGGTTTTTTGTAAACAGCTCCTGGCAGCGTCCCAGTTAGCACTGCCAAAAAAACCCTACTATTGTCTTTGCTTAGGCATAGCTACATTCATTTCAGCTGCTTATCCCAAAGGAAACACAGAAAATACTGCAGAATGATGTGCTTTTCTTGGCACGTGAGCAGTCTTTAGACAATGTAGAAACAGAAAAATTTAGGGTGGATTGGGCCTCTGGAGGTAAAAGGTCCAACAGTCCACCACCAATTTAAAGCAAGGCTGAACGCCAGGCAAGGTTTTTCTACAATTCTCTGCTGCTGGGGATCGCTGTGTCATAAGACGGAACAGCAGCATGCACAGATGGCACCTCTGGGAAGTAGAAGTTAAGGACCACCTTCACAAGCAGCAGAGTGAGAGACAGCAGCTGAGACAGGAGGGATGTCTGTGGATGCACTCTTCCACAGCAACTTGAATCGAAGGCCAGGCTCTTCAACCACCTGGAGAATTTCCTAGGAAAGAAGGTGGCCCACCTTCTTCTAGCAGTTGGCCACACAGACCAGCCATTCCCAAACCCTGTAGCCCAGTGGTTTGCAGTAAACCCGCAGCACACCCTAGGTTTTTCAAATAGGGTGTTCCAACTTCAACATACATTTATTTTGGTGTTTAACAAAACTCTTGAATACTAGCTGCTGACCACTCCCCGCAGCCACTGACAGTCAGTCACGGACTGCAGACCACCCTGCCAGAGCAAATAGCTCTTCAGTGCTCTTGCTGCACGCTCTTATCTCAAATGGAGGCCCCTGCTAAATCTCAGTCTAAATATCTCAGCCAATTTGCTGACCCCTGTGAGGGTACATATGGTTCCATATGGTGGGAAAGCTGTTTTGTTTTTTTTTTTCAATTTGATTCTAAGACCTATTGTAAGAAACGATCTACAAATTAATGCTAAGAGAACATTAAGGTTGCAAAATCAAGCAGTTACAAGCCAGGAACTGGCTGACAAGGTCTTAGTCACCTAAAAGAAAGGTCTAAATAAATGTGTTTTGATAGCCAAAAAATGATCTCTGAAAAACAGGCTAGATAAATAGAAATAAAAGAATGAGGTTGCTTTGTTTGAGAACAGCTTCTTAAATCATGATTGTCTTTCCAGATCATTTCCTTCTCTCCTCCCTAAACTCCTGCCAAATGGCAGCTAGGTTTAACATGAAGATTTCACAGAAAGTTAATCTTTGCACTTGAGAAGCAAGCAAAGTTTGGGCTTCAGAGGTGATTTTCTTAGATCACTTTGAAGAGTTATAACGGTGTAAACTGAGTGCCTTAAACTTACCACACTGAAAAGCTGCAGCACTACATAATTCTTCCTGTAATTTTTCTTTCTCTATAAAGGTGACATTCATCCCTGTGGTGGGTCTGCTATCGTTAAGAGTTTAGACCTACCAAGGTGGAATCTGCTTTCAGCAAAAGGAAGATAAAAAGATTTCAGAATGTGTCTGCTTAGGGTTGCACAAACAGCCCCAAATTTCCCACCAGCCCCTTCTCTGTCATCAGAGACATCCCAAACAAGTGGCATATTTGTTAAGTTTCAGTAACAGAAAACCATTTCGCAGAAACCTAAAGAAGAGCGTTTGCTGTGAGACAAGCAGAAACCTCCTCAGGCCAAGTTGCATCTGGGAGGAGGAGAGTAGCCGGCAGTCGGTGAGCCCCGTAGCCTGCTCTGGCTGAGGAAGTCTGGTCGGCCACGCAATCCCCACCACACGTTGCCTAAGCGTCAGCCCACCGTGCACCTGCTACTCACAGCAGAGTCCACATGGGCAGCAGATGTTCACAGGTTGGCACTCACATCCCGGCCTGAAGCATTCAATTAGCTCACGCTGGGAGAGAGGCAGGATGTTGCCGCTCTGGCTTCACAGGTGAATTCTGAGCAGCGTTGTGCTCAGGGTCCTGTTGTGAGAACAGCAACAATGGCCTGAACGGAGGAAAGTGAAAGTCACACTGTAGGAGATATCTTTGGAGCTAGTGCTGAGGACCTATCAGACCCCAGCCTACAGGAGACACTAATCAAAAGGCTTTGACTACTGGACAATACCAGAGAGGCTAAAAAAACCCAAACAAACACATCAAAGAAAGAAACGTGGCAAAACAAACAAGAGAGTCATATGAAATCAAAATAAATTCAAACAGTTTTCCCTGAGAAGAACTCCTGCACATTGCAAGCCCTGCAGCAGCCTGTCTCCAGCAGCTACAGTCACAGGTTTCACAGACACTTATCCACAGGTCAGAATGTCCAGCTGAAGCAAACAGTCTCAAAATCCAGTAACACTACTCACACGGGTCCAGTTGAGGAGATGAGCAGGATTTTCAAATGCCAATCAGGAGGGAAACTTGTAGAGGAAATGAGTATGGAAGCAGCACAGGCTGCAAAAGGCTAAACCTAAAAGGACAGAGCAGCTTGAGGCAGGGATGGGAGTACAAAGGAGAGGGTGATTAGTAAAGGAAGGCTCATTTAAAATGGGAACAAGTCTAAGTCCTACCTGTCAAGTTCTGTCTTTCATTGATAGAACGTATGCTTTTTTCTCAGGAGCAATTTTACTAGATGCCCAAAACTGCAGACGCTAGTATAGACAAGAGCAAAGCTCTGGAGAAGCGCCAGCAGAGTTCAAAGCCCCTGGTTGGAAACCAAAGCAACGTTGACAAGCATTGAGGGAAAATTTATGAGGTCTTGATTGCTAAAAGCATATGTTTGGGATGTAAAAAAGTAACAATTATGCCACCCACACTGTTTATTCTTTTCTTATGTGTGGAGCTTTGGGCTAGCATGATGAAACATAAAACAACCTGAGCACTTTTTAGACAGGATTTATGGCATTCCGGGACTGACATTTAGTATCACGGCTTGCAGTTAAGCATACTATTCACGAGCCACCTGCCTCTGTAAATTTGGGCTCAAACTTGGTTTGTGTGTAACTCAAAGGAACTCCTGTTCTTTCAGTTTCTGCCCTTTTATGGGGAGGTTTCATGGCACACGCTGCTGAAGAAGGCAATTTGTAGAAAATAAAGGGTAAAGTCTTGTGTGATTTATCTTGTTTGGAAGCTGTAGAAAGGGGTATGTGAAATCTGCATTCCAGTAAAGATGTATAACTACTCACAGAATAAATTAGTGCTGGCTTGTGCAACCAGCAATCCTGTGAGAAGCACAAAGATTGACCCACTCACGGTGAAGAGCAATGATCACCCGGTGTGGTGGCAGGGGGCCTTAGGTTTCACATCTGGAGATTCCTGAGGCTTTCATAAAGCACCGGAGCTGCGCAAAGGGGCTGTGCCTGGCTGCGGGGATTCTTCTTTGGTGCAAGTACTGTAGAAAGGTAGTCATCCAGCCACATCCATGGTGGCAGGCACAGAACTAAGTGTGGGATGCAGGGAGGCAGAAGCACGTCAAGACAGCCACATGCTAACTGTTCAGACTGCAGAGTCAGCTACATCACACCACAGTCCCAAAAAAAGTATTTCCTGTCATCAGGAGATAAGAAAGCGGCACTTGGAGGCAGACTTCTGCCCAAGAGCAGCTGCAGCAGCAATGGCTCCAGCATTGGCTGTATAAAGCATCCTTGATTCTGTCTATATGCTCAGGCAGCTGTATTAGAATCATAGAATAATTTAGACTGAAAGGGACCTCTGCAGGTCATCTAGTTTGATGTCCTGTTCAAAGCAGGGCCAATTAGATTAGGTAGGTCAAGGCCCTTGTTCATTTGGATAAAACACATGCTGCCACAGCTGCTCTGTTGCCTCTTTAACCACAGAGACGTATTACCTAGACATGTACTTCAAAACCAGAACATGTGCCATACGGCCTTAGGGTGGGGATCCCTGTTCGGCAGTAGAAGCCATTGATAAATTTACTGCATAGCCTTATATCACAGAGGAGCATAGCACGGGCTCCATCAAACTCTCATTCCTTTGCTAAAGCAAAAGTGGCAATTTCCTGCTTTAGACGGAAGAGAAAGCACATATAATGTTTCCCCGGGACCTAGTCACACCAGAGACCAGGGAAACTAGGAGATGAATATGATGAGATAGTTCACAGAGGAACTGAGGATGCTCGGTGTCTCTCTCTAAAATCTCGACCTAAGTAATCAAGTCAGAAAACGAGTATTTTATAACAGGGAAGTAACACTTGGCAGAATATACAGGCCTGACAAAATAATTTCTTACCTGGATTTAAATGTGTTGGTGTCTGGTATTTTTCTGCAACCAGCTTTGATTCTTTCTATGCAGAGAATACAGTCCTGCAGGCAAAGATTGGGCAACGGTACACCAATTACAGAAATCAGCACAGGCAAGATGAGCAGTCTTCACTGTACAGTCATTACTTGAACACGTGGGAGAAGTGAAGCAGACATTTCTAGAATCTTACGAATTCTAATACATAAAGTAAAAAGGTCCCATGCTAACAATAATCCTGAGGACAAGCCCTTACGCTAAAAGCATGACTGTTGTAGATGAAACTTCACATCTTTCCTGCAAGTTAAGGAAACAACACAAACAGAAGTAAAGCCCTTGTATATCAAGCGTTGCAAAGCAACGTCGTGAACCTTACAACCAAGATTTGCCACTCTGAAGAAAGGCATTCTGTCAGACCCTGGAATAAAAAGAAACAGGGCCCAATGCAAGATATAGATAGGAGCAGGAAGAAAAAGTGTCCTAGACTGCCAATAAGGGCTTTTCAGAAAACTGCCAAAATAAGTGATTGACAGAGGTTACAAAATCAGAAATCATGAGTGTAGAGATCTAGGATCTTCTCCTCTCAAATACCCTTTCCTTGGATGCTCAGTTGGCCTAGGAAACCAAGGTGATGGAGGGTGTTGAGATTTCTTCTTCCCTGAGTCTGACTGTCACACATACTTTGTCAGAAGGAACCCATGTCAGATGAAGAGGACAACAAAGGTGAAAAACAAATCTCCTTTTTTCTAAAACTGGTAAATGACAGTCACCCATAGAATGGTACAGCTGAGACAAATATGATCTTCTCATGGACCAAAAGGTTGCTGTATCAGAAGTATGAAATAAAAAGTCTAGAAACTTCTTTTGCTGTCAGCTTTCCTAGGAAATGCTGTACTTGAAGCAGCTCCCCAACACCATCACGGAGGTTGTGCCAGTTTAAATAATCACACTTCACAAAGAGCTCTTAGCACTACAAAACTCTGAACCACAAACTGATCCGACAAGTTAGATAAGTAATGAGAGCCTCTTTCTTTCAATGTCACCCCTGACTGTCTGTCTCCCTGCCTTCTGGCTCCTGCAGCAAGTCAGGCACATGGTGAAAAGAAGTTTCAAGCCAGTGGGCGGCATCCAGTATTATATGCTGGATATGTCGTTGATAGTTTGAATATATTAGATATTTTTAGCTACTGTAAGCCGTTCTAGGCAATCAAGTATTGTAATCAAGAGCACACAGAAGCTCAGCGATATCAGTTTAGCCAGGATTTTAAGGATTCAGGTTTTGCAACTCCACCAGTTAATGTGCTGGGATGGTACAAGTAGAGCTGCTCCCTGCTTTGCTGTAGCACAACCGTTTTCAAAAGAATGATCTTCCTGAGAACTCCCCACTGTGTTCAGCTTAGAGGATAGTTATTGCAGTAATAGTAGCTTTCTGCAAGGAAATAGGGAAGGTAGCCCTGGTTGGAGATAGCCAGAGTTACCTGCCATGGTGAGAATCTTGGGGTTTCAGTGGGCCACAAAGCCACGCTACTTGAGAAATGACACAGAGATTATAGGCAGAAAGATTATAGAGCAGCCAACCTTTTAAAGACCACGCAGGAAGCCAATAGGAAACCCGTGACTGGTGCCCAGGCGAAGGAACCTGCCAGAGCAGAAGCAGGAGGGGGAGCCAGGACTAACCCCGTGTTTCCAGCTGGACTGGGCGAGTGGCAGGGCCCTCAGTCAGCACCGCAGCCGCTCCCGCTCTGCCCACACGTGTCCCGTCCCGTCCTCTCCCCCAGCCCAGCTGGCATGATGAATTATCAGTGCTTATAAATACCTAAAGGGCAGGTGTCAAGAGGATGAGGTCAGTCTCTTTTCAGTGGTGCCCAGGGACAGGACAAGGGGCAACGGGCACAAACGGGAACGCAGAAAGTTCCACCTAAATGTAAGGAAAAACTTCCTGTGAGGGTGAGGGAGAACTGGAACGGGCTGCCCAGAGAGGCTGTGGAGACTTTCAAAACCCACTTGGATACGTGAAGGAGAAAATGTGGGCTCTGTAACTATATTAATAGCTCTCTATCTTCTCCCAAAACTTGTGTTTACCTCTCTGCCTCGTCCTCCTCACTGCCACATTTTTATCTAGACCTTCCCACAGCCTGGTGTCTCCTCTCTGGCCTCCCAGTACATCCATAAAGAGACAACATATCTGCAGCTTTCATTGACAGATCATTCATTGCAAAGAAGTTGAAGTTTGGTGGCAAAGCCTGAGACTGAGAGGCACAGTTGTACTGGCTGCAATCTCTATACTGGAGATGAGCAAATAGTTTCAGGATCAGGATTGTGCCTCTACTTTCCCCTGCAATAACACCAAGTAACCGGCTGCAGTTGCCTTTCTCAACATTCAAAAGCCTTTCCTCCCTCACCAATATGCTTTGTCATCTTGGAAAAGGTTAAGAACATGGGGGACAAAACCTACCTCCTTGAAACCTTGAACCATTCATCTGGTTTTCTCATGCTTAAATCCTCTGTCACTGAGAATCTCCGTCTCCTGTGAATAATGAGCCAACTGCTTCTCTCAGCAAGCAGAACCTACCAGACACCTGCTGACACTTTGCAATCCAAGCAGACACTGATTCCTCATGTAGGTTCTCCTTTTATACTTCCCCTTCCCACACAACTCTATAGTTCATGCTTCAGCTTTTGGACTGCTCTGAGGAAGCGACATAACCCTTGCAATTGAAGCTAACGCTACTTCAATTCCACCTTTCCCAAGTTAGAAATCCCACGGTACTGGGACTCATGCCTAACACTTTTTCTGCTCATTTCCTTTCAAATGTAAAGTCTAATTACCCTCTGACTGTCTGAAGTGGAGCCACTTCATTCATTATTGCCATTATCACATTTTGAATGAGTCAAACACCTGCCCTCCCAATCATCTCTGCCCACATAGCCCAGCAAAGCTATTCTGTCGCTTCCAACCCCGAATTCCTCCTGCCCACCTACAGAAAGAGCAGCAAGGCCGACTGGATAAAATCCTAAGCAATCTACTCTGAGCTGAGCCTGCTCTGGGCAGCAGGTTGACTAGAAACCTCAGAAGTTCCCTTCTAACCTGAATTATTCAGTGGTTCTAAGTTCTCAAGCAGGGATAGTAACAGAAATTGATAGAAAATCCAGGTCTGTAACATGCTCCTCCACCATGAGTTGTAAGTTCCCCTTCTTTAGAGTTTTCCTCTAGTTCTGAAGTACAGGCTAATGGTCACCAAATCCAGGACCTGGACACCACACATCCAGGGGCTCAACACATTCAGCAACTCATGATCAGAAACTTACCTACTTTTAGGTGCTTCTGTTCAGCAGATTTCCAAGCTCTTCCTGCCGATCGCCTTTTCTCAAGGTCCTACAGCTTTGACATTCACAGATTATCTTTCACTGCACTCACTGATGAACTGCTGACCTGAATACAGCCTGACAAGTTTCCTGAATGCTGTAGTATCACTTACTTGGGTTAGAGCATCCGCAGTAAAAGACAAAAATAAAAAGCATCAAAAATGTTCACGATAGATGGTGCAATTAAGGCAACATAACACTACAAAACAGAAGAAGAGCTATATCTCGGCTCCTGTGCAAGGAAAGGCTGTAAATTACTTTAGCAAGACAAAGCATACGCATCAAATTACTCGTGTTTCAGAATCCTGTATGAATCCATCAGCAAAACTGACTATGCACTTGCACACAATCAGCAAACAAGAAGTGGAGGCTTTTCTTCTCTAATTACTGTTGGTTAAGATCCTCCAGAATGTTTCTCTTTCCCCTCCAAACCAACCCACCAGAGGTGTACTGACATTAGCAGAATCACCCCACCCGGCAAGGATGGTTCATTTCCCTCAGCTCGCTTTGTAAAAAGAGAAGGAAGCAGGCTTTGCCAGAGGATGATTTAAAGCATCTGATGGCTTAGGAGAACAACCCTAGCCATCCTCCACCCTCCTACAGAAGCCTAGCAAGATAAGCCTAAAATTAGGTGCCTAACATCAGGTGGTGTGCTTACTTTTTTGCTTATCTCCCCCTTAGCACTACATACTCTAGTGATCACCTGCGTGTCTTCAAAGGTCATCTCCACAGCTGATCTTTTTCCTTCCTATTTTTCTTCAGCTGAAAAGGGGATATTATAAAAAAAGAAAATGTTATTGTACTAAATTATATTGTGAAACAGAAAGCATTCAGGAAAGGCTGAAATGTTTCCCAGTGCTTCAATATGGTTTTGGAAATTCATTAGATTATGAAGAGTTAGTGTCCTGTTAGGCAATCTCCTGCAGTAGAATAAATCTTGGACTCAGGCTTCCTAAACCACAAGTGACCTTGGATGAAAGCCACAAAGGTAGCAACAAAATAAACTGGCATAGTCCTTTGACATTAAGTAGCTGGCACTTATTTTTTCCCCCGCAGCACTACTAGCACAAAGTCAAGTCTGGAAACAAGTCAACTGTAACTCCATATCCAAATCAAAAGTAAAGGAAAATTAAATCTTCCCCCCCCACTAAAATCAGGAACACAGCAAGAACATGAAGCTATAAACTGAGTATACTTTATAAACAATGGAATACTCTCTTTTTCTTGTTATAGTTAACATTGGATTTGGCTTCCTCAAGTTTTCTATTTCCCCAACCTGCTGTACAGTTATGGAAGTTCATTCAATCAGGATTTAGGCCCTAATTCGGACACTGAAAAAAAATCCCAAACAAAAGCCTCAAAATCTACTTGAAAACCTTTTTACATAATACTGTATCTAAAGAAAGAAACGAAACAGTACAAGAACCTTGCGATTAACGATCCATGTTTTGTGGGAATATCTATCGACAGAAAAAACTGGCACCGCTCTGCAGTTCTTCCTAATTCAAGCAGATCACAACCACAACCCCCCACGAGACGCACAGATGAGGAGACAACAGAGGAATCCCAGATAACTGAGAGGATTTCTTTGTTTACAACAAGCAGAAGCTGAAGATCTAAGGCAAGATCCTGATGCCCTGGAAGACCACTGCAAACTAAAGCTACGGAACAGACAGCAAAGTGGGAAGGCAACAAAGCCTCATCAGAGCAGGCAGGAGATGAACAAGATGAACACGCTCTCCCTGCCCTTTGGTGACAGGTAGCCAGGCATGATTTGCAAGCACAAAGAGCTGCTACTGCGGCCACGCAGTGACAGTGGTTTTTCAGTATGTGTGTTTTATTAGAATATTAATCACCAGGTAACAGAAAATCCCATTAAACAATCAAATGTGTCTTCACAACAGTTAGGAAGAAGCAACCACAAGAACTGAGGCAGCCTGAGACTGTGCAGAATGTTCCCTTCTTGACGGAACAACCTTTGGCAGCCGGGAAAGTCCTTTAGATCTTCCAGCCTGGTGGCTCAGATGGGCCCGGGTTGTGAAGTCAGCCATACTTGCCGATCAGAGAAGCACAGTAGGAATGTATTAGCAACCCCCTTACCTTAGTTCTACCTTCATGAGAACAGCAACCTTTTAACAATACCACGGAAAAAATACTCTGTAACTGAACTTTATTAGGAACCCTGCCTTGAAGCCATTTCCATGCTTGCTCTTCCAGTGAAATCAATGCTTGTGGGACTTCTTGGGCATGGACTCTCTCTTGGCCAGGTTGTTGTTTTTTTCTCTCACAATTATGCAGACAGATCCTGTCAGTACAGATTGAGCTAATCACGCTGTTCACTCTAACTAAGTTAATTGTTGCTTGGCATAATTCAACAGCTATGATTCTTGTTGCACTGAGGAAGCAGACTCCACGTATCTGTTTAACCTCGCTTCATGCCAACACATTTCTGAGTGGTCTATACATAGAGATGGATGGTCGTAGCTCGTTCTGTTCAGCGCACATTCGGATGCAATATGGTGTTCTCCGATTACTCTTGTTGTGGTTTTGTTTAACTCTCTGCATCCTCCGGAGAGAGACTTACGGCAGGAGGAAAGTGCGACACAGAGTACGCTCTCTCCATACAGACGTAGATCTTCTAGAGCACGGCCACAACTGCTGCTGGAGTCTGAGTGTCACCCCATCGCTGTCATCAACCTGCTACACAAAAGTGCAGCCATTGGGCTCCGTTGCTGCACTCTGCACAACCTGTTGAAGCAGTCAGGTGTAAGGCAAGGTATGTTGTGCTAAAAAAGACTATACAGGTTATTTATAGTAGGGAGACTGAAGCTGCCTAAGGAGCCCTTATTTGTTGCTGTTGCATACTTCGCTCTACAAGGTGCTGAGAAAGAGAAGGCCAGTATCTTAAATTTAGAAAGAAAATATCCATTATTGATACACTGATATAATCTTCCTGGACTTTCTCTCTCTTTGGATCTCATTTATATGACTATGGAGAGTTTTCCTGATACGTGCACAAATCCATGTAGCTTAAGCTCTGCCAGAAAAACCACAAAGTCAGTGGGAAACTGCATGAGATTTGTTAAGTCCCAGTGATTTAATCAAGCAGGTAAATTATTTAAATTATTCATTTAACATAACTGATGGCAAGAGAAAGCAAATACTGATCATCCTTCACCCTTGCTGGGGACTGACCAAAAGAAATTACCATTTTAAGAGATCTGGAGTTAGAATTCAGCTTAAGAATGTGATTCTAGATAAAAGTTCAACACCGTCCGAGGGCACATAGGCACTATGTATTTACTTTGGTAAAAAACACACTCTTTGGAGCCTGTTAGAAGTGGCAATCACAACCTACAACTTCACAACCAATACAATATGTTTGTTAATACCTGCAGAGAGGCTATAAGCTTCCCAACACCCTGATACATGGTACAGATGATACTGCGGTTCACCTGGAGTTCTGCTCCCACCTCATCAAGTTCAGTTCAAAGCCTCAAGAGGTATTAGCGATCGGGATGCCATTCATCACCTAGCCAAGAACCATTTCTCCACAGGAGAGCTCGCCATACCAAGCAACCCACGCAAGACACAACTAAACAATGTCACTGCTAGACATAGATTAAAACTGCAGCTCAATAGAGGAACTCACTGTTACTAAGCAATTTCATAAATTAAATATGCTCTGGCAGAGCTTCTCTGGAAGGTATTAGTCCTGGTCTAAACACTAGCACCAAGTAAATTTCTTGGGCAAAATCCTGGCTCCATTACAGTCAATGGCAAAACTCCCAGGCACCTTCTGCAGAGCCAGATTTTTAATTTCTCGTGTCATCTGCAACACACTGCTATGCCTTTGGGCAAACTGCACTAATTCAACCTCCTCAGTTACAAAAATGGGCCACTAACCACTGGAGGATTCACAGAAGTGCCCCACATAGAAAAGGGCAAGAATGATCAATCAGTGCAATTTAGCAAATGGGCTACCACAACAACTCACTGTCAGGAAAAGACTCCATCGATAAAAAAACCAGGCGTGCAGTTTCAGCAGGATTAATCTCTTGTCCTGTGGAGGCACAGTAAAACTATCTTCTTTATCAATTCCATTCACAGAAGACTGGTCCGAGGTGTGGGGCAGTCCTCTCCCTCAGGACTGCAAGATGATTATCTTCACTAGTTTGATATTTTGAGAATTGTGTTTGGATGCTTCGTAACAATCTTACCTACATCAAACATCAGTTGTGCTCTTTTACAGGTAAAGCCCGGGTGTGAATAGTTGCCTTCACAAGTCTGAGATGGAACAAATACACACAGCTACACAAATGCACATATTATCTCTAGATAACACAGACATTTGTTTAAAATTAATTCTGGGGTATTCTTTCAAATAAGTTTTATGGCTGTATGAGAGGAGGCTATAAAATGAGATTAGGCTCCTTGGTAGGTGGCATGTTACATTTTTTTAAGAAATATTATTCCTCCCATATAAATGCACAACAGATGTAACATTCGACCTAAGCAATAAGATTTATTACTATTTTTAAAGCAAATTCATCACAGCTTAAGAGAACACTGTACAGAATTACTGAAGCTAGGAAGAAGTTCTTCTTGTCATCGATGCATATTTTGCATTTGTCAACTCTTGTCCTCAAAGCCAATCCACAGTTTAATATTTTAGGCTCCCTACAAAGGTGATGATCCTGCAACTCAATCTGCTAATGTAGCACATAGCGGTCTCCCTGTAGTTACTGCAGGCACGGGCTCAGATCTTTGAATATCAAAAGAAATCTGCAGGGCCTCTTTGGTCTCTTCTTGAGCCCAAAAACATTTCAGGTGATTTACATTAAGCGTACTACCAACAGCACGTGCAATCAAAAGCAATTTTCACACATTGTTTGGCAATGAAAAAGAAAATTACAGCTGTGATCAAAGAACAGAGTCTCACTCATATCCATTTCTTTACCTCATGCACTTTTGTATAAATATTTATTGTCGCATATTTTCTTCAGAGGCCACAGTTCTTCCCATTTCTAAAAATAACCTGCTTACACACAGTCTTCTCTTTTCAAAGCAGTGTTCTTCTTCCTTTTGTTAATTTCCAAGATCTGTGCACGGAAAGAGGGATATGTGCACTTTACTAAGAAACCTGTTGAAAATATCTAAAAATGAGGAACAATTCTTAGATAAACATCCTCAGTGGGAAACGGTTCTGTAAAAATCAATAGGCCTCCACGTCATGTAGTAATTTTGTATTTTGTGTAAGAGTGAGCAACCTGAAAATTAAAACACACCTGAACATAATACTAAAATCTCATTTCAGGAAAAAACACTCATTTTTGTTGCTCAACAACCTCAACCATCAAGTAGTTTTTTAGTCTTTGCATTTCACTTCATCTAACACAATTCTGGATGGTCCAGGAGATAGCCCTTGACCGACACTCTCCATTCACCTCAGGTGACATCTGGAGCTGACACTCTTGTATTCACATCAGAAAAATCAACGCATCTGCAAGTTCATCTCCTGCCCCACCGTGCACGTAGCCAAGCACTTAAAATTATGAAGATCTGTACAGCCTGTAAGGAGAATCCCATCATCAACATACCACTTTCATCTCATTTTTTCTGACATGGACAACTCCCAGCTTGTAATCAAAATTGCTTTCTGATCCCAAGTTCAAAGCATCATACGAAATCTGGGGCTGCCCAAGCAAATTCTCTTTCTGGAGAAAGGCATGGAACAAAGTTCTTGGACATTCCTCTACAAGATCCAGGCAACATATCAAACACATCACCTGCCTGCTTTATGAACTGCCGTTCCCCAAACCTCTCTAGCTGGGGAGTGGTTCATCAGTTAGCTCCCTAGTCATGGAACCCTTCAGGTAGCCCTTTTTCAGATGGTATGCTGACAGCCTTTAAAAAAGGCTGTAATCCCACTGTATGTCTCCGGCTGGTGACTGCACATCAGCCAGGACAAGAGGTTCCCAGACTTTTTAAAGGGATGCATCTGCTTTCTGCCAGAGACAAATCACATTAAGTCTTTCCCTCTCATTAATGGCTCTCACATTCAGGGTGCTGATATCCATATAGATGTTGCATATTCTATTTCAAAAATATCTGAGTGCATTTGCAGTGAGTATTGGGATCCACAGCCCACGGAAGTTTCTACCTGTCTAGCGCACAAGCACTGCTTTGGTTCTTTTTCATTTTACACTGGTTTTGTTTGGTTGGTTTTACAGAAGTAGCAGCAGTGGAAGAGATGTCAAAAGCAAGTGGCTCAGCCTGTTCACATGTCCTCTTTATGATACAGCTTTATGCTCAGACTTTCTGGTATGTGGAATAGAGTCTGGCTTTCTTTCACACACTGGGAACATCTATCTCTAGCGTATCGCATCCGTTTGGTGTATGATCTGACACCCGAGAGAAGAGAGAGCTATTTTCACTCATAAGATCAAGAAGTTGATAGCCATGCCTGCTGTAAGCTTTGCTGTGATGAGGGAAATACGATTCGCTGTTCACCGGCAAGGATACTCTCTCCTGGACTTGAAGAATCTCCTCCAAGACAGAGATCCTTGAGTAACTGACCACCAGATCGCCAAACATTATCAAAAGATTGACGAGGGCATATCTCACAACTAGGGCTGGGTACTCCTTTACATAGTGCATTTTTGCCTATCCTTTGAGCAAGTGTCAGTACAGGGTGCAGGGATTTCAAAGTACCCATATTAAGAAAAAAATCACAGAAAGGCTCATCATACTGCAGGGACAAGTGAGGGGGTTCTGTAGTTCTGTATCATCTGTATACGTCAAATGAGAGACTTTGTTCTATAGATAGAAATGCAATTGAGAGGTTGCATTGCTTCAGGAACAGGATTTAAAAAATATTGTTCAAGCCTTACCTTTTTAGGTATTTTGAATATCCCCTGAGATATGTGATAACGTAGTTGGCAAATGGAGGGAAAGGAGGGAAGAAAAAAGGCTGAGAAGTATTCTGGAAACAAAAAAAAACAGTTAATCATTTATGTAGTCTACAATTCCTTTGGCTCACAAAAGTCTCATGACAGACTCTTGCTTTACAGTGAAAAAAAAGAAAATCCTCTACTGTCCTACCTTCTCTCCTCTACAATACACGATGGAATCCAGAGTCACAAACTATCTGGACTTCACAGGCAAAGGGCATATCCTAAAGCAGTTCATTCATGTCTCCCCTACACCCTGCAGGCAGCCTTTCCCCCTAGAGCAAAGAATCTCACAATATAATTTTGTGTAACATTCTTCACATATTTTGACTTACACTCCCAAAGTACATTTATTTCAATCAGACTGCGCACATGTGGATTTTTGGGAATTGTTGGGGTTTGGGTTTTTTTAAGCTTTTTCCTTAGCTTGATATTCTGCCCTCTTCATGGAGCTGGCCATTTTGATTCAAGATTTTCCTTTGTAATGAAAGCAAACCAAGTACTTCAGCTTTGGAAGAGAGCAAAAAGAAGCAGCCAGAATATGCGGTGATTCTAATTTTCCTTCCAAGAGTGACACAACAACGTATGCAAATCAATATCCAGGATCGATTAATTTTATCTGAAAAAAAGCAGCTTATCACGTACGTTAACATTTGCTATGATTATAACCTACATAACGCCGATTTCCTGTGCAAAGCCCCCATGGTGCCCACACCACTCACTTTCACATTTTAGGAACATGGGGCAACACAGGCCACCGGTTATCAGCTTTTGTTTTAATTTTACAATACATCCGTGATTCTCGGTACTTCCAATGGTAAACACATCACGTCTGGTTGGCCAACGCTGGTATCTGATATTCCATGATTACCTTGGCTTCAAAGTGAGACAGTAATGCACATTTCTGTTACTCTCCCTTTAATGCAGTACAAAGCTGGACACAGCTCAGAAAGAAATCCTTAAAATCCATTACCTATTTATGATCATGTACAAACGGACATTTATCATGTTAAAAGAGAACCACATGTTAAAGTGGAGGCTAGAGCCCAATAAATCTTTTTGGATGAAAACCCGTTTCAAAAAAAGGAATAAAATAATTAACATTTGCTTTTGCCAGTAGAGACATTTGCGCACAAATCTCCTGGGAAGGGGAGGGCATTTAACCTTTTTCCATGCCATCCCCTCAGACATCTCTGACCCTCACTGCAAAACAGACGGCAAAGATTCCCGACTCCATGCTGCTGATTAAACCTCTTGTAAGAAACATCTGGACAAAATTTTCTTGGCAGTTGATTTGAAAAGTACACAAGAAGCAGAACTAGGGAGCAGCCACAGTTCAGCCGAGTGACACAAAGACACGTACGCAAAAGCAGATTTTTTTCCCCGAGCGCACGAACTCCTAAATATTAACTTGTGACAGTGCGAACAACCTCATTAGCAGAAGAAAAATAAATCCATCTTCTGCTCTGCATGCCAGTGTAGAGAAGGCAAATGGGCTTTGAAAGAAACCCAATTTGACAATCACATTTTTTTGAAATAAAATAATAACAGTTTACCTGTCTAATACTTAAATTCACTTGTCAGGGAAGAGCGAAGTCACCCATGTCCTTAACTTCCAAAAAGCATTCCTTAAATTTGTGAAGAATTTCAAAATTTCTACGGTTTCTGAGAAACCCATCAACAAACTGGATGTAATGCCTTCCTACCATCTCACTCAATATATCCCCAGGCCTAAATCAGCAAATTTTTCATGGCCTGATATTCAAAATAAAGGATGTCCCAGCCCTCTGCTGCTTGACCTTAAAGAGTCTGTCTAATGCAGCTCAATGCATTGTTCCTCTTTCAAAATACAGAGCCTGGAATTCTCAATTTTCCATCTGTCCAATAGACCTAAAAGTGAGAAATTTTCACTGTTGCTATTAAGTGACTAGCAGCAGTGAAAAACCTACATGAACCAGGAAAACTTTACTCTGCAGCTGCTGTATGGGAAAAAGAAAAATAATCAAACAAAAAAAAAAAAGCAGCAGAGAACAACAGTAGAGTCCGACACAAAGAGCAAAGCAGTGGGGAACTTTCTGCCCCAGAGCTGCCAGGCTGAGAAAATTGCAAGAGATGGGGTAAGGAACAGGGAGAGACACTTTGGCCTGTTCCAGAAGCCGAGGCGTACAGCGGTTCAGATTTATCAGAATGGATTATAATTACTCTGACATACAAACCAAATGGAAAGCTTCAGCCTAGCGCAGGGGCCGGCCATCTCTAATTCAGTACAGTCATTGAAAATGCGATGGGGTACGGGAAGTGCTTCGACTTCTCAGTCGGCGCACTGCTCTAAAGAAATACATCGTAAGTATGTGCTTAAATTGCTTGGCAAATATTTTCAAGTCATAAAGAAATTAACACATAGAGACAAAATCTGGTCTAAATATTTTATCTTCAATTCAAACTTCACATTCTAAAGCACCCCTACTTATTTTGGCTACGCCACTGTGATCCCAATAGATCTAAAGGAGGGGCATCTATTCAAATTAGTACTGCTATCAGTTTCTCCCTAAATGAACACGTTCAAAAACACCTGTCTATATGTGTTTCAATTTATGAGAAACCAGTCTTCAAGATAGGAAAAACTTTGGCAGATAATGAAATTTCAGCATGAGACAAGAACAGCCAAATGGAATGCAGACCAGAAATTCAATCACAGAAGTGTACGAGTAAGAAGAAATAAGTTTAGAACTGATTTTCTTCTATCAAGATAAATAAAATATTGTCAGTATTTTGTACCACATTATTCAGTACTACCTCTGGAATGGTAATGAATGAATAAAACCAGAAAAGAGTTTACAGAATCCCAAGTAAAACCCAATATTCATCAAAAATAGAGGAAATTAAAAGTTGCCATGTAGAACTTCTACATGTGAGGGCCACACCACTAGTCCAGGCAGAAGGCAGTATCAGTGGAGATTTAGAGTAGCCACCTGCCACGTGTGCCATCATAACTCAAGCGAGTTGACTTCATGGCTAAGAGAAATAATTTAAGACTACTGCATCAAGGGAAAAATCTGCAATTTTTTTTAAGACGCTTTCACATAGCCAGTGTATGCTTTGCAACTCCAACAAACACCTCCCTCTATGCATTTGGTCTGCACCAAATAAGGAAGAGGAGATGATACTCTGAATCCAGCAGTGTGTACGCAATCAACGAACAATTCAACCGCATAGTAAAAAGCAGGTGACTGGAAAACATGGAACCAAGGCTTACAGTGTATCAAGAAATGTCCTTACACTTAAAAAATTATAACGCACTCCAAAATCCATTTGTTCAGGCAATCCATGTACAACAGAAGGCACTGTTATCCATATGAATCTATCAATTCTGCACAGCAAAAACCTGAGAAGTGCAACTCAATTAGATGCAGCCTGGCCCCTCCCAGTCAGTCAGGTTCCTTGAGGACAAATGTTTCCTTTCAGTCCATCAAATTATAAAAACACCACAAGAATTTCTACATTACAGTAGCTGGTTAGAAAGAGCATTCTGGTGGGGAAAGCACACTGCTATTTTCCAGAAAACCTTCAGCAGCATTAAACTACCCTCCCCTATCACTCAGAAGTCACGATGATTTCAAAAAAACGTAATGATGAGACCTTCCCATTGACCTCGGTAGTTGATCCTTCAGTTGCCACCAGGAGTACTTCCGGCAAAGTTAAATGCTGTGATCAGTCCTTTGTTGTCAAATGTGTAGCCACTTTGTTGTTCTATTGTCTTAGTCTCTAGAATTCAAAGAAGGGAAAGGATATGAAAAATAGTCTACAGAGAATGCTTTTGCCAGAGACAATACGGCTCGGCTAAGAATGCAGTTGTAGAAAAACTCTCAGTTGAGTGAGGGTGACGGAGCCCTGGACCAGGCTGCCCACAGAGGTTGTGGAGTCTCCTTCTCCGGAGACATTCAAAACCCGCCTGGACGCCTTCCTGTGTGGCCTGCCCTAGGTGATCCTGCTCTGGCAGGGGGGTTGGACTCAATGAGCTTTCGAGGTACCTTCCAGCCCCTAATATTCTGTGATTCTCTGAGTGAAGATTGCATTCCCTAAAAGCAGCGACAGCAATATTACATTCAGATTTTCTCTAAATGCATAAACACAAACACCTCTACAACAGAGCTGAGAAATTAATCTTCTACGCAGTCAGTCTATGTTACACTATTCTGTGTGGTTTTTGACTAAATCTGAATTTATTTTTCACGATGCAAGCTTTCTAAATATCTAAAACTTTCCCTGACTACGAAAGCAACCTTAGCAGTTAAAAAGTTACAAAATTGTTAAACACATAATAATCTATAGTAACCTTCATCCGATGTCTGGCTGACAGCTAGATATTACCTTCATTTGCTCTTCGTTCCAAATGTCAGATTGTGCACAACTAGCTTGCACCCTGTTCAAACAGCAGCGCATGTCAATGAGAAGGCAATTAATGAAAAGCTGACAGTAACCTCTTTGAATAACACACACTTACAGGCAAGGGATAATAGAAGCCAAATATCCTGTTCACATTTCTCAGGAAAAGTTAATCAGGGCAGAGTTTGATTCTCTCTGTTGTTACAGGTCAGGCGTAGTCCCAACATCCTCACAATAGATCAAAAGGCCCCAGAAAAGTGACTCACCTGCAGCATTTCGCCGGTGTTCTGCTAATGAATAAATTTCCTGTAGTTGTTTCTTCTGATCCTCACTCAACGGTGCTGTCAGCGAATGGTACCAGGCCGCATCTCGGCTCTGCACCGCTGTCAGAACAGGAATGGACCACAAGTGGCTATCAGGTTATATTGCAAATTAATTTCAGAAGAACAAAATGAAACACACAGATTCCCTCGTTGGTTTTAAAACATAATTTGCACTGCAAAACAAGTTCAGTATTCCTGTCAGGTTTTTTCAGCACAGAATCCCCACTGTAATAGATGCAGTCCATTTTGGGGAACTTAATTACAGCCTCTGCCATTATTCACGGACAATAATGAAGTGAATCTTCTAATTTAAAGCTTATATCAAAACTAAATGTGACAGGACTATTCAAACAGGAAAGAGAGAAAATAATTTCTCCATTATGATTTTAATATCTAGAAAGTGACAAATATTTCTATGTATAGAAGTCTCTCTAGTGACTGAGTCCCACTTATTTAGGTTGTGATTGAAAAGTTCTGAAAGAGAACACGAAGAGAATTAATCTGTGGCTGTATTTGCTACCATTTGTTTTTTTGCAGTATTTGTAAGCCAAAAAGTATTAGGACTAACATTAGAAAGCCAGATCATATTTTCCAATTCCAGTAATCTAAATTCTTGCTCATAACAAAGGGTTTTTTTCCAGAGATGAACGTAAACATCTGCAAAACATTTCACTGTGTCATCTCATTCTGCCAACTAGCAAACACATACCTAAAAGTGCTTGTGTAAAAAACTGGTATTCATCCACACCATTTTCAAGGTCAAGAGGTGTGCTGAACCCTTCAAGAGCAGTCTCTTCCAATGCATCTTCATCCCAGTCATCATCATCATCATCATCTTCATCTTCCTCCTCTCCACCTCCACCACCTCCTCCTCCTCCACCATGGTTCTCTTGCATTGCCTGGCTCACTTCATTTGTCTCATCCTCATCACTCGGTATCTCTTCTGCAAAAGCATTGATGTGTTTTGTAAAAGTTTAAAAAACGACTTAAGAATGAAGAACAATTAACAAATCCGGGTTTTAGCTGGAAAGGGGACCCTCTGTTAACACTCTTCCCCCAAAATCTTACAGTTGGGAAAATGAAGCTGTTAAAAATGTTTCCTATGTTCAATATCAGTTACATGTTTCTAAGCACACCTGGGGAAAGTGAAGCTGTCATTTTCTTTCATCTTTTGTTTATGCAGTCATTGTGCAATTATAGATCACAAAATTTTGAGGAAATGTGTGTTTGACTAAGCGCTGTGCTTTTTAAATTACGAAGAAATAGAGACTTGCATAGACTTCACAAATTGACACAAAATAAAGTGAAAAACACATGTAGATCGAATGTCTGCCTGCTATTCTTCAGAATGCTCCTTTATTTGATCAAACTTAAAATAGCATCTTTTGCTTAGATTTGCCTTCCATTCTGTTTATGAAACAATTACTTCATTCTGAATTAAACGCAACTCCAACATGCAGTTCTGAACACTGCCATTTCTTACTTAAGGAAAAATATGTCTGCTTTATAACCAAGATAAAAAAAATCCCCCTCCAATTCCAAACTTTCAAGCTGCGTTAACAGTTTCGAACAAATGAAGATGACTATATCTGCAACAAGCAGGGACTGAATCACAAGACACAGACTTGAAAATTACTGTATCCAGACTGTACTCCTATGCATTGAGAAGGATTCTGTTAGTCCACTACAGAACAATCATGTCTGAAATCTGAGTGGATTATATCATCTGTTTATATAGAATCTCATTTTCAGACCTCAAACCATGTATCTTCTGCTCCAAGTCAAATACAGCCACAGATAACTGCCTGCAATGCTGTGTAAAAGTCACTTCCCACAGTTCCCTCCACAAGGTATTCTTTGATGGTTTTTCTCTTCTGGCTGATACAGATCCGTCTACTCCAGGAACCTCAGCTGTCTCAAACCCCACTGTGCAGATCTCTTTCCATTTGGACAAAGACAGCTTGCTAGGATTTCCTTCAAAGTTTAACCAAACAGGTTTTTCAGATAGTTGGGTACGAGGAACAGCTTCTTTCCAGGAATTAAGAATACAACCAGCGCAGCCCTAGCAAATTCCTGCTTGCCTCTGTGCAAAGACAGAGCACATTCACAACCCAGAAGAGTGGACTTGCGAATTCATAGCTAGTCTGAAACCAATACTACCCTTTCATAAAGTGATGGCTGTTATTCACTGAAACATTTTGATGACATTTTGGGAGGAAAAATCAATTCCTAAGATGATCTTCCAAGCACCCAGTAAGCCGAGCTATTTTCAGCAGACCTATGAGTCTTAAAATTAATTGCAATTTCTTACCCACTTTAAATTAAATCCAGACAAAATCCACAATGTGAAAAGGGGAGATTTTACCATTATCTTCTGTGACGTGTTTTTCATCTTTAGCATGATCCTCATGTTCTGTGAGCTCTCGTGAGGCGCAGACTTGTTTTAAGCCCAGGAAGAGGAGAAGGATTGAAGGGACAATCTGGGCAGCCACAGCATCCACGGCAGGCGGTCGGTTCTGCAATTCCATTAGGATGCTCAGTCCTATTATACACATCTTTCTGTCATGGAGTCTGAAACAACACACACTTGTTAGATATAAAATAGATTTTCACTGCAAAGATGTGTAAAGAGCATTAAAGTCCTGGTGCTTGACATGGCCAAAGACAACATCACAGAGACTACGTTCAAAATGCATTTTGTACATCCTAAACACATTATTTCCTTTGTTCCGAGTGCAAGTTCCCCACTGGAAAGTACTTGTCCAATAACAATTAAATACCTTTGAAGCACCGGTCAAATTCCTTGAACAACTGTTTCTGATTACCAAATGCAAAGTCTGTAATGCTAAATAAATACTATTAAATAATTATGTAGAATAACTTGTCTTTAGTAAAGCATTTGATACAGATTAACATCATTAAACAGGGTGGAAAATTAATTTGCCTTGGCTTTGACAGCAGTACTGTTGCAGGGATTGAAATTAGCAAAAAGACTATTAGTGAAGAGCAATGAATGATAAGCAGGAATGCACTGAATTGCAGGGTGCGTTTATGGAGCGCCACAGGGCTAGCTGTATTTAAACATGTTTATTAAGAGTCCATCAGAATAGCTGTATTATACATCCAATTTTCAACACCAACTTGAGACACATTGCTAAGGCCAGTGAAAGCAGGGAAATAATTCCATTGCATCGAGAAGAATTGGCAGTACACTCAAACAGGGAACTTGCAAATGAGTAGACCTCTAGTTAAACAAACAAACTATAGATAATTGAAGGGGGAAAAACACAGTGATGTAGGTACTTCCGTTACTGAATCCGTTTTACTTTGGAATGAGGAGGATACAAGTTGAGCGAGAAGAAACTAATAAGATGTGCACCACAGACGGCAATAACTCTCGCAGGGGAACGAACAGCCAGCTCAATCCACCACTGCAAAAACTGCTATAGAAATACAATTTTAAAAGTGCTTACAATTTCATTACCAAAGATGCCACATAACGTGCCACTGAACTATAATATTCTTTAACTAATACAAGTGATCACGTATTAGAGCTTTCTGAACTTTATATGTGCTTAAACAAGGCTGGGGATCCGGAGGGATTTCATTACACCTCCCACGTTGTCAGTCCCTTTAAGTCTTAGTGTAGTGATTCCATTCTCAGAGTAGTTGACAACAACAATAAATTAGATATGACCATGAATAACATTATGATCACAGAAGACCTTCCAAGAAAAACAAAGTCAACTGGCGTATCAAATGACACGCTTTGTCACGTTGGCTTTGGCTGCTCCATTACACGTGTTGAAAAATGTACAGAAACGCAAGTAGGCAAAGAGGGTCCGTTACTGCTAACTGCAATACTTTCTTTTCAGAAGGAAAGGGGCACGAAAGAGGGCGTACAAATCACAGAATCATAGAATTGCTTTGATTGGAAGAGACCTTTGAGACCATTGAGTCCACCCGTTAACCCAGCACCGCCAAGTCCACCACTAAACCACGTCACTCAGTACCACATGACTGTCTCTGAAATACCTCTAGGGATAGTGACTCCATTATTTCCCTTGGAAGCCTGTTCCAATGCTTGACAACCCCTTTGGGGAAGAAATTTTTCCTAATATCAAACCTAAACTTTCCCTGGTGCAACTTGGAGCTGTTTTCTCTCCTCCTATAACTTGTTACTTGGGAGAAGAAATTGACATCTGCTTTGCTACAACCTCCTTTCAGATAGTTGTAAAGAGTGACAAGGTCACCCTCGAGCCTCCTTTTCTCCAGGCTAAACAACCCGTTTCCTCACCTGCTTCTTTTAAGGCTCAGCCAAGGAAATTCAGTCAGGGAAACAGGGTCTGCTTTCACACAAAAAAATTTTTAATTAAATCCTTTACTCCTGTCAGTTTATCTATGTTGAAAACAAGCTCATCACCATTTGCTCTCACGCCAACACTGTGACGACCAAAATCCAGGCTAAAGATGATGCTACCTATGAATGAAGCATAGCTTTTTGGGTAGAGTTGTCCTTACTTCAGGCATAAAAGGAAAGAACTTTCTCTACCTCGTCTCTCTGCCAGCACCTTCATCCAAGTTTGACCAAAACTCTGTAATCTACGTACAAGACTTCTATCTTACATTTTGACACTGGGAAGCCCCGAAATTTCTTCAGGCCTCAAATGCATAATGAAGCAATTTCAGTGTACATGTGCCAGAGTAGATAATGACACTTGGCACTACCTTTTACAACACATTTGAAAAAGCTACCATTATACAGCGCCAATTACTAAATGCAACACATCTTGGTAATTAGTGGATTAGCTTCATATAAAATTATCGTTTCTGGACAGCAAACGGAAGTGCAAGAATCAAGCATTACTGTTTAAAAGGGAGTCGTCATTAGGAAGCAGCCCAAATGGCCCAAATAGTACAGCATATTTGTCATGCTCCATTTTTAAGCTTCTAACCAGAGAAGTTTTAAGAATGAACACATGTCTTCGGAATATGTGCATTATTAGAAGGCCCAGCAGGACAGCAGAAATCCAGGCATCAAGCCATCCTTAGTGAATCTGAGCCAGA
The DNA here is from genome assembly GCA_013396935.1 of Baryphthengus martii. NCBI lineage: Eukaryota > Metazoa > Chordata > Aves > Coraciiformes > Momotidae > Baryphthengus > Baryphthengus martii. Next base: position 759,152 of record VWZK01004356.1, read on the forward strand.
AGGGGACTTGTTTCTTCCACCTGCCAGCAGAGACAAACAGCAGGATAAGCATCTGCCTTGCTTGAAATTCAACCTTCTACTATGCCCCAGCTGTATCAAGTAGCCACAGGACAGAACAAACCAAACAGAGCTTTATGCCATTTATAAATTTTCGCAATGGCAAAGAATGGTTTCAGGACCACTTTTTCACAATTGAAAGCCTCATTATTTCAGCACCCTTCTGTCTGCATGAGGGAGCCTGGATACAATTCTCTTTCGGGCATTGTGCTTTGAGATCCGTACCTACTCGCTCATCAGCACAGAACAGTCCTCCCTAACAATCCTAGGCTCTGTTTGCTCCCTCAGCGGTGTATCAAGCCTGGAGTGTATGAAGCTGAACACACAACACATGGCAGTGCAACGCACAACTCCTAGGCAGGTCTATTTTTAACAAGCTGCGTGTGGTCTTCACAATCTGCAGGACCTTTCCTTGCTAATACACTTCCTCACAACGCAGGACAAAACCAAGCTGAAAGTATTTCAGAGGGAAATCACTAAGCCTTTCCTTTACTGGTTTGCCGTACTCCTGTATGTGAGGATCAAGTTGCTGTCTATTACATCAATCCAGCTCCTGGACAAGCCGCAAATAATTAGCCATTTCCTTCCAGTTGTAAAGTTGAAACCAACTTTGTTTTCCTATATAAGGCTGGGACTTCATATACAACTCCCAGAAAAATAGTATTTCTAACTATTTAAACTCCTATCAAATAAATCCCCCTATGCAGCTGCTGAAAAAAACACTTGGACTTTTTTTGTAAGCAAGTTAAATTCTCCTTTCACTCTGGTTTCCAGAGAGGAATTTTTAGTATGAGAGTAAATGTAAGTCACACAGAATTCTCACCCAAATTTCAGCTGTCAGGGAAAAGGTGGAAAGCGGTGAGGAACAAATGTTTCTACAAATAGCTTTTCAGTTTGCAATAGTTGTAGAAAACATTTAGAAATGATATGATACGATATGATATGACATGATATGACATGACATACTGTGGTACATGGGCATTATGGGCACAAATCCACAGACATGTAATATTCACAAATGACATAATTTACGCACAGTCTTAAAATGAGTCATGAGCTCTCCTTGCTTGGATCATTTTTTATATTCTACATTTCTAATCAGTTTTCAAAAGTTTCCATATTTTTAATAACATGGAAGAACAGTTACCAGAACTGCTTTTCTCCCCCAAGATGTATTATTCCCATGGATCCCATCTCATGTGTTCCCAAGGGCCGCTCAAGAAATACTGCATTCTTTTGGCAGACACCCTTGGCTCCAGTGTGAGAGCATACAGGCACACACAACCCTACTGCTGGCACAGCAAGGATCTATGGGTACTAAGACTTCACAGGAGCAGGAGGAGAACACGAGGGTGTGGATCACACATCTGAAAGAACCACTGTTATCAGTAAGTCACAGATATCTTGCATGACAAAGAAATGGCAGTAAGATTCACCTGGTCCTTCGCACCTGGAAGTGGATCTACTTCGATCTTCTCCAATTTCTGTAGGATCTGTGAGTCTTTCAACTGCACTGAATTTTTACATCTAAAACTGCCTCTTGCTGGAAAGCAATCTAACTATAAACCAAAGCAGCAGTGAGCGATGGCTGGTGAGAAAAAGGACTGTACAAATCAGGGTGCCCACTGCTGTCTTCACTGAGGAAAACATGAGTTTGCAGAGGTGGACCCAAAGTTTCAAGAAAGCCAAATTTTGTTTGCACTTCCGTGTTTTCACGTTTCATTGAGCCTCTACCTGGCTGCTGTTGACATGATGACCCTTCCTAAAAAAAATGGTCTTCTGGAAGCAGTGCTGTCCTGGGGGAAATGGAAAAAATCCCTTACACCGCAGCACTATAGCAAAAGCCCTACACCTGGAAGCCCTGTACTGAGGAGACAGCACTGTAGGAAGAGGGATTTTTAGATTTAAGCAATGTTACAGCTGTTTATTTCACTGCTGGTAGCAGCAGATCAGAGAGATACATTTTTATCTTCTGCTGCCATTCCAGTGCAGAGTGTGAGCAGAATCTAGCATCATGATAGCTGTGCTTCATTTTCATAGGCTTCGTCAACTTTTGCCTCAGCTCTGAAGAACAATTCAGTTGCAGTAGCTGATGGCTTTTTGAAAAGCAACACAAAAGAACTGAAAGTTAAACTGTGACTCATCTGAGTACTTGAAGTTGGAGCCCACTCAAATCTGCAGCATTTTTCCCCTTTGGATCTGACTAGTTTCTGACTGAATGTTCCAGGATGAACTGTTTTAAGGCTATAAATCTCTTTCATTTTTTATTTCTTTTAAACAAGTAATGACAAGTTTACCACCTGCAGGGAATATCTTCTTTCCTGCTCTCTGCGTGTGTTCAGCATTTGATATGCAACAGAAAAAAATGCCAGCACAAAATGCTTAATTTCACAAACTTTGTTTCAGCCATAAAAAAATAAGCATTACATGGAAATCCCCAAACATCCTGCTCTAGTTGGTAGATATAAATATAATATAGTAATTAACAGTAGTATTACCACAGGGTGTAGGAGAGGTAGACTTAAAGTTGCTATTCTTCAGCCACTGGCACTCCAAAAGAAATGAGGGACATTGGGTCCTTTATGCCTTCTTTGTCTCCACATCAAGTAACCCTTTAATTGATAAGAGGGATTGTATTTGTGTGTACAGGATGTGCTGGGGATGTTTTGTGTCCACAGCAGGTAGAAGACATCAGAATGCTTGTGGTAACGTGAATTTTTTGGTTTTGTTATAACGAGTAGGCATTTCTTTCCTCACTTTTTACCTGTTTAATTTTGTACTTTTGTTTAATATTTTTTTCCTTCAAGGAGAGACTGCTATGGCAATACCTTCAAATACAGACACAAATGGTGAATCTGCACAAAGCCTGTATACACCAAAACGGGCAATTTATCTTGTATCTCCAAACGGTCTTCATTCCAGTAAAGCAGACAGAATTAACAAGCAGAACTGAAATAAGGTAGAGCCTATGCTGCAACTCTACCAAACACTGTGCTATCACCACCATCCCACTAAACTGTGTACTAGGACAGAGGAGGAAAGAAAACAATTCTTACCGCTTACACTTGGCATGCGTTTTAAAAATACTACAAAGGACATGCCGAGAGGAAAACCTGCATACATCAGTCGGTCACTGATTGATTTGGACTCATTATTTCATCACAGTTATGAGAAAGGTGATGCAGTGCTATCAGGTACCACACCAATTCAAGACGGACACCGAGGCAATGATGGAGCTATACCAAGATGGCATATAATTGAGAGCAGCTCTGAAGAGAAGGACTTGGGGGTGCAGGTGGACGAGCAGTTCAACATGAGCCATCAGTGCACGCTTGCAGCCCAGAAAGCCAACCCTATCCTGGGCTGCATCAAGAGAAGTATGNCGTGGCAGGGGGGTTAGAACTAGATGATTTTTAAGGTTCCTTCCAACCCTGACAATCCTATGATTCTATGATAATTCTATGCAGGGAAGATTAACACAAATAAGAATTGGCATGGAGAAAAGCCATTTGGATGACTGGGGAGTGGAGAAGCCATCTTTATAAAGAGACTTCTTTAGAATTGGAAAACCAAGACTGTATCAATAAAAAAAAAAAAGGGAGGAAAAGAATGTCAAGCTAAAATAGGGTATGCATCTATGGGTCAGCAGCTGCCTGTCTCGGCCCATGCCCATTCACGGCATGACTCCTAACATGCTGACACTTCACTTGGTTTGCTGGCAGACTATATGTAGAGAAGACATGTTCTAAGCCTATCCATCCACCTGCAGTCAGATGTCAGCCTTCAATGACAAAACGTAACTCAGCAGGAAAACGAGAGGTAGCTGTTAACTACATCTGACTGTCTGCTTTGCCCTTAAGGAGATCTGAATCTCACAGTCAGACACCACATCTCAGCTGAGAAGCAAGCACTAACTGTCAAGTGCTGGACTTCACATCCTCCCAACATCAAGGGCACACCTAGCTAGGTGATGACAGGCTTTGTCCACTTTATTTACTCTACACATTGTTCAGCTCCTGCCCAAGTGCACACTCATGCAGCGTACGCACAGGTTCCAGGGAGGCTGGAATGAAGTTTAAGTTCAGGAGTACGCTACACAGTCCATACATCAATGGCGTAATGATAATTATGCAAGTTGATCATGAACAATTCACAGGGATTAAAGTCAGAGTGTGGGATTCATAGGACAGAATAACGGTTTTTTAGCATTAAACGGAGCAGTTAAAATTACTTTACAAAATATAGAGCAGAAAATACCTATACAGTGCTTCAGAAAAAAAGTTAGCAACTTGCTGAAATTCTGTCAGCCAGCTGACCCTAAAGGCATGCTGGACCATCTCATGGAGAAGCAGATAGCTTGTGATTACAGAGCATAAAAGAACTTTGAAATACGATATGTACTGTACCTCTGTATCCTCACTACACAGAAAATGCAGCATGTAGCTCAACAGACCTGGAAAAGTTACCTGGACATAGGTCACCTTTACCGGCACTCCAGCAACTAAAACTGGTGTGAATTACTGTTATTCAGACTAACCAAGGAGTAAGAACTCTTTCATCAACATGCCCTAGGGATACAAACAGAAGTGAACAAAAAAATCAAAACAATGGACTTTTCAAATAAAAATCCCTTAATACTTGCCCAAGAAAACAGTCTGTGTCATTCATCCACTGGTTTATGAACTGTGCAGTGATGGGTTCAGGATTGTGTGGAAATCTGATGTTCTCTAAGGTGTGCAGAAGTAGGTCAGGATTGTAGTAGAGTGCAGCTATGGCAACCTGAAGACACATGGTACGAAGCTCGCTTGTTTTAACTCCTCTAGTTAACCGCTCCAGAACAGCCTCCACAAAGAGTGGAATACACTGGGCATATAAACATAAAGGAGAAGAAAAGAAAACAAACAAACAAACAAAACAGGCATTATACACTTTGTCAGATTATACAAGAGTTTACAATACTTTTATCAGAACTGATCTCCAGAGTCAAGTGAAGTCCAGGTATAACCCAGGAACTCATTCTATTAACTTCCCTGTATAAAAGCATTTTACACCTCTGATTATAGGCTTATAAATCTTCCCCAGAACAGCTATTCTCTGAGCTAACAATTGCCAATGCTATTCTCAGCACAGAGAAGAATATTCAGGACCATTTGGGAGAATTTGTTCTAGCATGTATAAAACATTTAGAAAAGAACAGAAAGACATCCTCATCTTTGAATAAAGTTATCCAAGAATTTATAAACAGGCATTAAAAAGAAATTACCTAAGAAGAGGCAAAACTTCTAGAAAGACGTTTTCCCTAATAAATGTAAAATGGTATTACATCTCTTATAAAATTTTGAAATGAGTGAGTTTATTCAGATAAAAGCAAATATGCATGAATTTCTACACAATGAAAGGAATATCTGTATCTATTTCAGTGTGCAGGTTTATGCTTTATAATAATTTGGGAATCATTATGAATGTTTTAGTTTATGAATTTCAGTTCAGTGTGCAACCATTTTCATTTACAAAGTTGTGGAGCTCAATGAAAGCCTTCCACTACATACTTATTTCAATGCAAACGCGCACAATTCACCTTAACCCCTTCCAGATTTTTTTAAAAAATAAACTCTTTCAGGGAACATTCTTATCTTCAACGACTTCAGATTTAAATTATTAAAGTTACGTTGGTTTCAGCGAAATTAACTGAAAATTTATCACTGAAGTCCATGGGTTGCACTGTGGAAACATCAAATATGACATGTCAAAGTAATTTAGGCTGGAGCATTATGTAAAACATGAGAGCAAAAAAAGACTACTATCTAAAAGTGTGCTCTAAGAAACTCTGGAAAACTGTGATTATGTTTTTCCCCGCAATCACAATCCAGCCACGCTAAAAACCTTCACTTCCAAATGCACTAATTCAAAATATTGAAAAGGACCAAGTTCATACTGCTTGGAGAAACAACTTCAGTAGCTGGGTATGTACAGTTAACTTCTCAGCCACAACAGTTTTTACAGTGTGTGTTGTGTATCAAAAGGGAAATTCTATTCGGATAAAGCAAAAAAAAAAAAAAATAAAAAAAATCCTGCAGTATATACTATACTATATACACTATAGCCTTAGTCTATATTTATTTTCTGCTCATGCCCACTAATCTCAAAAAAACCAAACCAAACCAAAAAACAAACCACACAACACCAACCTTACAAACCATCCTGAGCTAATTTACTTCGTTCTGTATTTCTCCCCTCCTACACTTTACATTGCCCTCAGATTCTCTAATTCCAACCGCTTTTCTCAGGAGTCATACTCGTATCACTGGAAATCAGTAAAAGAGAAAACCTGTTCAATAGGTATTACCTGGTCAATACCCCGTCCTTTGCATTGAAGAACAATTACTTCCAGGAGTTTGGCTGCATGGCACTCTGCATCTTCTCCTGCATCTCCTGTTAACACCTAACAACCCGAATGACAATTTAACTTCGCAGTATTAATCACTGTCAGCTTTGAAAGTAAGTGTTCCCGTACCAGCATGCATCAAAAAAAAAAACATTCTACATGGCATATACATTATTCACGCTGTATTTTGTGAGGAATTAAGACACATAAAAATGATCTCTACAGGACATAAGGAAGGATAAGTGGCTAAAGAATTAAAAGAAACTTAGAAGAAAGTTGCTATAGCTCTTTATGAATGTTAGTATTCCTTATATGTTATCACTTTCCCTTTTTTAAAGGAATTGTTACATATAAGAATCATCAGTGTTTTCCGCATTCTGTTTCTGTTTTTTTTTACTTAAATTCTAATAGATACTGGGAGATGAACAGCCTGGCAAAGTGAAGTCCTGTATGTAGCCTAGTTTCTGATTAAAACCAAGATGTATACTATCACTCTACATATATGCACATACGTGTGAAACTGACTGCTATTTCTCAGTACATTTCAACCCTATGGTGAGTCTCAATCAAATCTGACAAAGAAGCAGAATTCTCAAACATACTCGATTTCTCTAAGTTTCTTAAAAGTAAGTAGGTAGGTAGATGCTGAACACACTACAATTCCCAAAAATCAGAGAAAGGCTGCAGTGTGATCTCCTACTTCATTATACATGAGAGAACCAGCCTAAAAGAGAAACATTATAAATGTAGGAAGAACTTCAAATGAGTCTGCAACTTAGCTGACAACTAGAGAATCCAATTGTAAGACACACAACCCAAGGAAATCAGGCTTCATTAATTCCTCTCCTTACCAAAATAGCTGTTCATAGAAGAGAGTCAAGATGAACAGCAACTTTCTCCCACACAGATTTGTACATGTGATTTTTTAAAAGCATGTCACTAAAAAAGTGTGAAGGTGCTATGTGTACTCGGAACTGAGCTGACACCAAATTTAATTTTGTTCTGAAATGACTGGCCACCACCTGGCGTGTTTAGGTCACTCTGCCGATCTGATTGTTAAGTACCAGTGATAAACACAACGGTAAGTATCAGAAGCCTTACCTTTTTACACATAGCATAAATGATTTCTAAATGCTTTGGGTTAGACAATAAAGTATCAGTGTCAATGGTCACATAATTGTGCAAGAGAGGCATCATATCTGCAGAACGGGGAGAGCAAAAGAGAAAAAAAAATTACAAACTAAGTCAGGTAAGTGCTAACCAGTGAAGCTGTAGTACTGTAATAGAGTTCATTAGCTCAGATGCTGGGATATGGCTGGAAAAGTCTCAGCTAGCAGAATTCTTCATAAAGTGCACCATGCGGGGTGGGTTCTCAGAAGAAAATAGAATAGGACTACATTTTAATTGATTAATTTGTAGTTTCACATTAACTTTGTACATTTCAGCTTTCTTTCAGTTCAGGACCTCCTACAATAACTGCTCACACTGACAGATTTGAACACCCTTCTACTTCACTATGCTCCTGTTAACACTCCCACACTACACAGACGGTCAGGGTATGACTCAAATATATGATCGTTTTAAACCAAGGCACTAAACGGAAGCGACCCTTACTAAGGTAGGTTTTAAAGCTTAACTCCCAAACAGTGGAAATACCAATAGAATAGGAATGATCATACCTGCAAAGTACTCAAAGCAATCCTGCTGAAAAACCTCATATAGAACACCTAGAAGCTGCCACATTTGAGGTGAAATCATCTGGCATGTCAAGCTGTAGGCCAAGGAGAGAATTTCTTCGTAAAACTCTGGAAAGGAGAAACAAGTTTAAAAAGGTTGCTTTAAAAAAAAAATAATTTAGCTTGCAAATACCTTGAAATCTGAATCCAAGCACAAGTCATGTAACAACTAGAAGATGGCAATTAGTAACTAAATCAACACATAGAAAAATAATACAATTTTAGATGGACCTTATATTGGCTATAGTTAAAACAATATGCACAGTTTTTCATTATAAATACACACCAAAAAAAAGTATTACCAGCACATCAAAGACATTCCTTCTAAATGATTTACTGAAAACTATTTTTATTTCCTCAATCTTCGTTTTTTTCTGAAAGCTCTTATCACAAAACTATGCAGCTTTTTATTGCAAGGTACTGATAAAGCAGTAATTTAATTGCTGACCATGTCCATAAAACACTAATGAAATTGTAGATGTTCTTTAACACAGCTAGCTAGAACTATAATCAGAACTGTATCTTCTGGTTTTCAGTCTGACCTCCAAAACGCAATAACCAGCCTGACTAATGTACAAGAGATCAGGACAAATACATCATGACTGAAAATTAACATCTCTTTTTTTTTAAGGAAGCACACACACACATACGTACTAAAAGATTAAGTTCTGTTCAAGAAGATAGTTTGGTTTGCAATAACTAATTTAAGAATTTTTTAATGTAAAAACATGCAGTGCTTTTCTAAAAATTTTCTCCGAAACATACCTATAACATGTTTCTGCAAAACAAGGCCAATGATCTGTAAACAAATGCTCTCAAGTTGTTGAGTTATCTGAAATAAAAACATAAAGTAGTTTATTAAAAAACTTAGAAATACAGTAATTTATCAATCCATTTGACTAATTCAGTTTGAGAAGTTCTTCAAAGCAAAAAGGCTTTGAATAAGTGTAATAAAATAATTTTTTCATGCTACATTTCCGATCACAATATTACAAAATGAGATCTCACTGATGTGAGTGATGTAAATACTCAATTTTTTAAGAAACAGTATAACTTTAAAACCTGTCACGGCATTTTTCTTTATTTAAAAAATAACCTTATCTTATGGTTATTCTACAGATCCTATCAAAAACTGTATCTGTTGTCCTGTCTGGATATAAAATAAAACTGTACTCAGAGTGTTTGAGATAAAGCCTGTCCAAAATCTTGAGATCCTGAAGTACAATGGGTTAAAAGGAAGAAAGTAAGAGATGCTTTTGCCTAAGGTCTATGAACAGCTTCCCAGAGTAGGCTCAGCAAGAGCAACGCATGATGAAACGGGGAGCATACAACCAATTGTGCTGAAGGCAGGGTTCAGGCTTGCCATGCTGGACAGAGAGACAACAGTTATCAATTAAACTAAATTACAAGGCGTATATGGTCACACTCTAAGTCTAATTAAAACCAGAAATAACAGTCATTTCATGTTATTACCACAGGTCATTCATTACAGACACAGTCTTGCAGGATGTCAGGCTTTCTGGGCACTTTCTACCAAAAGGATTAACTATGTGACCATAGATTCATCCACTTACCTTCAGACACCTTGACTCAAAAGCTATCATCCCTTAAACTCTCTCCATAATGGTGAAATGGAAAGGAATTTCTAAAGAGTTTTAGGCCTTGCATAATTTCTATATACTTTCTATCACTTCTAAACTGATTTAAGATCCTGAGAGGAAGAGCACTCTGCACAATATTTCAGTTTGTGCTTCACAAAACAGAAAAGCAAGCTGCTAAGTTTATACCAAAATTATCCCAACCCCAGAGGTTTTTCAAGGCTAAAAGCTGAAAATCACCTTCAGACTATTATTCCTCATGCTCAGCTTAGCCACTAGATTTCATTTTAGCTTTCAAAAGCTACAAAGGGTTCTAGTAAACGAATAGAAGATGTTTGGAAATCCAAAGGAATACAATCGTCTAAACAAGGAAACAATCAGTATTTTAATGAATGTATTTTTAACGTGATAAGCTTCGCAAAAAGATTTCACACTTGCAATGAAACATTCTCACTGTAAATTAAGGAAGCCAAGCAATCTAGGACAAAGCGCTTTTATGCCCACTGGGCTTAATGTTACTGACCGACTTTGTCTCTCTGGTCAGCCACTGAACCGCCTCCCACCTCAGTCAGCCCAGGTGGTATGAGACGAAAGATCTCTTTCTTCCCTGACTATGTGAAATGCAGACTTACATTGCACCACAACTGGGAGACGAGTTCCTAGGAATTCTATCCAAGAAATTGCTGGGTGAACAACAAAATATGAGTCATCACTGCAAAGAAAAAATTTTCCTTATGCAAAATGTTTCTCCCTAAAATCTATTTTAACAGTCTGCCATAAAATAATTTTATGAAGTGTTTACCAGAAATCAGAGCTAGGAATTTTACCTTCAGGATATAAATTCCTCTCAAAGTTGAGAGCTAAACAACTAAGAAATCACAAAAGCAAACTGGGCTTTAAATACAAATTTGTCAGAGATCACTTGGTCCTAATTCACCATCCTGCTATTGTAAATGCACATTCATGTCAACTCAAGTGATAGAACATGCACAGAAGTCCTTGTTACCATGAAGGAAAGGCATGAGGGAACAGCAGAAGAAAAGATACATAAAAAACAATCTTACCTCCTTGTGATCTTCCACAACTGTCAGGATGGTGTCAATTGTGTGCAAGATGCCCATGGCCATAACTGTTTTGTCCTCTACTTCCTCATACTCTTCACTCTGAAGTACTTTACCAAATATTTCAGCCTATGAAAAAATAAACAAACAACTTGACATTCAAGAGCAACCTCACATTTCTAATTTGTCATGCAAAACCAAGACAGATAATGCTACGGCAGCAATGCCATATCTGTAAGAGCTGTCAGCGCTGAAAAATACGCTCCTTGCTTTTGAAAGGGAAATACAGAAAATTAAACATTCCCATCTTTTTGAGGAGTCTGGCTACATTAAGTCATTTGAAAAGTTAAATAGTTAGAGCTTGGCTTATTAAAATCAGCAATAAAATTCAGTATCTTTGAAATACCTCTATGTTTTAAAGATGCTTCATAGAGAAAAAAAAAAATTGGGATTACTATAGGTGGATCTTTATAAAGACTACTTTCAGCAGTGTGCACATCAAACAAGGTTCATTAAATGTTTACCAAACTAAGCATGTGCTTCTGACTGGACTGTTATTTTACTGTTGTCTCTTACCAGGTGTTGAGTCATGTCAACAGCGATAGTAGCAACTTCCTGACTGTACTCACAGATCATCTTCTGGATTACATTAGTAAGATCATCATTTTCCGTCTCTCTAACAATGTGCAAGAGCTCTTGCATAACCGGCCTTACATAGGGCTTCACATACTCCTTCGCTAAAAAAAACAATTGAAACCAGGTGAAATCAACTCTCCATAAACACAAATACACACTATCTCAAAACTACTAGATAACAGACTACTCTGGAACAAAATAACACTTTTAAATTTAATTCACGAAAAAAATAAAAGCCGAATAACCTACCCAAGGCACTTTTACAGCCTGTAACTATTAGACTAACAAAGTAAATAAATAGTGTATTTAATACATTCGATACTGAAACACCATCTACAACAAAAATCCACTGTTTGGGGGGGGAATACATGCCCTCATACACTGGCAGAATTCATTCTTAAACATATACACTATTTCACTTCACTAAAGAAAAACAAAGACAGGTGCTATTACTTTAATAAAAGAAATATAATGATTCTAACTTCTCTTACGCAGAGACAAGAAAAGTTGAAGTCAGAATTCTGGGATGTATACAGAAATTAATAAGCAAGTGAAGCTGTCTAAACATGATGAAATGTTCTGAAATCTAAGTCTTTAAGCGATAGAAATATTTAGATAAATCTGCGCCAACCTCCTCATCTCTGCAAAAAGAAAAAAAATCAGTTTATACAACTGATGAATCACTGTAGCATACCTTGCTCTTGGTTGCTTATTAATGTCTGGAGAGCTATGGCTGCTTCTACTTTGACAGGCATTTCCTTATCATCAATCAGGCTCTTCTTTGCCAACTCTACCGCATTTCTCAAGTTTAGCTCATTGTGAAATTTTAAAGCACTGAAGGAATGAAGTACCCAACAGGACTGTATGACAAAAAGAAAAGTAAGTTAGGGACTACTTCAATTTTTAGCATTTTTTAACTGACTCAGAAACAATGTTAACTATCTCTCTGCATTTATTGCCTTTTTTTTTTCCTTAATTATGGTGTATTCATACAGTAAACGTATCATAGTTTTTGCACTTAAGCAGTTCTTTATTTTCCTTTCCCAAATTCCAATAAATTCATCAAGGGCATACTTGGCATTCATAGTTTAGGTCATTCTAAGGAAAAAAAAAAAAAATCAGAAAAAAAATTTAAAGAAAATTACCTATTTGTTTATGACAGATATGGGCACTTGGGGATTTTCTTCAAGCTACGCTTAGACTGACACTATCTACTCTGTGGAAATCTCACCTATTCTTCACAGCCATCCAATCACTCTAGTTATTGAGATCTGCTAATGAAAAATCGTCACAAAATGGCTACTGCTCAAATTCTCCAGACTGATCAAAGAGGTAAGCAATAATACGACACAGACTTTCCATCAATTAATTTAACTAAAAAATAATTTTTCATAATGCTGAAAAATTACTGTACAAGATCGTTATTTGAAATTTTACTATGTATTTGCTTTATTTCTTTCATTAACATTAAGAATGAATTCAAACTGCAAGGGAAAGAATCATGGCAAACACTGAAATGAATGTAACTGGTTGACTTACTCTAGCTCTGAGGTACCCCAGGTTGGACATGAACAATGGAAATACATGATTCTGTAGCATCAGCTCCATCTGATCCTTGAAGACACTCTTCTGTTGGTGTAAATAAAAATTACTTTTGAAGACCATTCATTCTACATACTTCATTCAAGTCAGTAATACATTTCAGCTATCAACAGGTGATACAATGATTTGTCTATGTAATAAAGGTATTCTGTCACAAAAAAGATCTGGATCTCGTACTTTGAACTGAACAAGCCTCATAAGCACAGCAAGTTCAAAGCCAGGTAAGTGAAAGAACTGTACATGTAATATTCAACTCTACATTACTCATTACAGTACTGTAAACTGGAGTTTTCCTTTTCTTTAAGGCAATTGATTCAAGTTGATTTTTGTTTAAAATTAATTAGGATCAATAACCTAGCAACTCCATCCTTCCTACAAAGGAGTACATACATGTCTGAAGATAAATATAAGGTAAGTATGAAACAGATCTGAGTTTCAAACGAACTACTCTTAGTATAAGCATCAAAACTATTTCACACACTACAAAAATAACTTTTTTTATTTTGTGTTTATTAATGGACTAAGATAATTCCTTTGCGAAAGAAATCTCCTTGGCTGGAGAGGGCTATTTGATGGCAATTATCCTCCATTCCAACCTTGGCAAATCCCAAGACAGTCACAGGAACCACCATCATGGAGATGTGGGACCTTCCTAGCACCTATAGCCCCAGGATACTAGAAAAGATTTATACTGGGGACTGTGTTACCATCTAAAGGAATAATTTGGTGGCTAAGATAGGAAGAGGGTGAAAGGGGACATTCAATACAAAATGCATCTTAGGTGATCGCACTTGTGCTTCACCAGTGGATACATCATTTTTTCCCCCATTGACTCCCCAGTCTTCAGAGAGGCAGATGAAGGACCAAGCAGAGAAAAAAACACAGGGAAGGAAGAAAAATTTTTGCTTGGGCAGGCAGGTCAGAGGTTTGCATGCATTACACTGGAGCCACTGTGGAGAGCCAGGTGGCTAAGGCCGGGCCGTCGTGTCTACAAGCCCCTTACAACCTGTGTCTTGGTCAGCTCACCAGCCAGAAAGCACTTACAAAATGAGTATTTCATGCAGAAACAGTTCATGAAATTTTTCAATCTGCCAAATCCCAGACACAAGAAATTCAGAGTTCAGCAGAGCCTGCAGTGTTTGGGGATTATTACTCTTTTATAAAGTATATTACAACCTCATGTTTTAAGACTGAAAATTTCAAATAGGAGTAGTATACTGGAATAAATCCCTTTTTTTTCCCCTCAGGACAGAGATAAATGGGTTTAGAACCCCCCAGTCAATATGAAAGTCTCCTCATAACAGGAAAAATGTCTTCCTCTTTCACTGTTATACTCCAGGATGAGGGAGGGCATTTACAATCCAATGTAATCTACAAAAATTCCGCAAAAGTTACCGATGTTTCAGGAGTTCAGATCAAATCACAGACTGGTGCATTGGTATAAAACAGATGGTAGGTGTTGGTAAGATGCTGCTTGTAACATGAAGACATGTTCTGCACAGAGAGACAACCCACCCAAAATAAAATAAATTACTTCCTTCTAAGGAAGTTTCCAGCACAAGGCCACCATTCTCATGCCAAAATGATAACTTTTTGGCCTACTTTTACATGGAGAGCGAGCATACTTTGGACTACATTGTCTACAAAAGCATAAGGGAAACTGTAATCACTATTACATTAGAGAGCTAAAGTGTGGATTAAATGTGTACTCAAATTCCAGAAAAATACTCAAAACTCTGAAGATACTGTCTATAAAAAATGGAGGAAGGAAAGAAACCGTGCTCTTTCCAGTTATTTTCAAAACTGCCAACTGGCTGATGTAACAAGACTTAAAAGCCACATATTGCAGGGTAAGAAAGCGGGAAAGCTAGACGAAACATTCCTGCAACATGTTAAGTAAACATTCTTCTGGAACCAGAAGAAGCTCACAATAGTGCTGGCTGTTGAGGGGCTTGCAAAGGAATCATAGAAAATGTTACTGATGGAATGCATGTTTGCTTCTTTAACACCCTTCCATTTTACTAGTAAAGCAGGAGAGGACCAAGGGACTGTTCTGCATCAAACAAACAGAGCTTTGGGGAAACTTGAGCAGAAAAATCTGCATATAAAATGGGAATATAAAACACAGAAGAAAGAATGTTGATATTTTTAAAGAAACAAATCCTCAGATTCTTATTGCACAGTGCAATCTCTCTACAGACTTTATAAAAATGGCTAAGGACTAGCCACACTTTATAAGCTAAGACTTTTTTGTTGGAAATGGCAGTTGGTAATAAGAATTACCTTTTTTAACTTCTCTACCCTCTTACCTTCAGTAAAATATCTGCTAGGGATCCTATAACATGCAGAGCTCCATCTTTTTTCCTGGGATCAACATTTGGCTCTGTCAGAATCTGGTAACAATATGCCATCATTTTTGGCAATACCTATGCAAGACAAAAAACACATCACCTCCTTTCGTCAAATTATTTTAACAGCGTTTTGCAAGTTAAAAACGTCATAGGATATTTTTAAGTAGAAATTTCATCTTGGCCAAAGCAATCGTGAGGTGAGGTACTATGCAAAGCATCTTTCCATAGTTAAAATTTAGAAAGTTCCTTTTTCAACTTTTCAGCCAAACTTTTCAAAACTAAATGAATCTTGAAATTTCGCATTAGTAACAGTAAAGAAATAAAGTATTTTTGCTGTAACCTCGAGGCAAATCAAAAAAGGTGATGTAAAGGCAAAAGGCTCAAATACTACCTCACCCATTTTTTCCCCCTTCCCTTCGTCTTTTGGCTTGTTTCACACATATATTAATACATACGTGCGTGTATATATATTTATGGACATACACATTTTCAAGAGCGGCTTGGACTAAAACTTACTTTATTCTACTGATTTTAGCAGTAACGTCTAGAGCTGACTAGACTTAGGAAGGTTTCTTGGCAAAACCAACCGTTTAATGTCATTTCCACACCCATTATGTGCTTTTTAGATACGATGGTATTTCAACAGTCTCGGCACAGATAATGAAAATGTGGAAGCCGGTGGCCAAGGGCTGTTTTGACAATAAAGAAATAGAAAGGTCACAGACTATTCCACCTGATGAAAAGACTATGGTCTCCTCTGAAAATCCATCTGGAACAGAGCTCTATGTTTACTGGATGTTAAGATGGTACCCAGAGAAAGGTTCACAGCTCTAGCAAAGTGCCATGCTTTCTTCCAGGGCTGGCAGGGTGCTTTTGCATAGATCACTGTCAGTATAGAAAAATCTACGGAACAGTTATGTTCTCGTTTAAAAAGAGCAGCTGTATGAAATTGGTTTCTTTCTTGCTAATTTCATTGCTGTCAACAGGATTTTAAATAGCATCAGTGAAAATTAATAAGGATCAGGTTCACATTTCCCCCTGCTACAGTTTGGGAAGCTCAGAACAGCTGTGATAGAGGCTGTTTGCAAACTTGGGGAAAATACCAGTACATCTATTCCAAATCAGTTCATATCCAGTGGGTTCATTTTAAAGCTGCAAGAAGAATCCATTCATTTATTCATTTATATAAATGCAGATATCTGCATTCTCGCAAAATGGCTAGCACTCAGCCAGGAAAGCATTTGACTATGTATTAGCGAGTAGGTTTTTCAAGAGTAGCTGCTGTAGCATCTTCAAATTTAAGGGAAAATGACATTATTAAGGAAACTTCAAATAATTCAAAATGACTAATTCCATACCTCTTTTCTCTTCTTCGCAGCAGTATAAAGAAGATTTTGTGCTGCTGTTGTAGTGGATGCATAATCCTCAAATACATCTAACAAATGAAAAAAAAAATTTTGTTTCTGAATACAATAAGACAATTTTTATAAAACACCTTGTTTGTGGGATATCACAAAATCGGGTCGAATGTGTAACTTTAAAACTACCACCATGCTTGTCTTCATAGTTAAGGAGTCGGACCCAAGCTTATGTCACATAGCTTCTGAAAGTATTTACTTCTTGCCCTCCAAATCTACTGATCACTCACCATTCCCTTTATAAGGAATGTATTATTTATTCATTAATTCTTTTGAGACCATGTATTTAAGGGATGAAAAAATCTTGGCTTTTAAAAATTAAAATCACTATAGGAAGAACAACAATACATTCCAGTACCATCTGTATACCATATGTTCACATTTTGGCTTGATTTTATTAAAATCTCATGGGAAACTTTCTGTATGTAAAACTACTTGGATCTGTGGTAGTTGAAAGTCTGCTGAAAGTTGAAGCTTTTTAGCTTCATTCACTACAAGTAAACCTCTTTTAATCACACTGAAAATATATTTACATCTTGAAAAAAAAATAAATATATCTGTGCTGCCAAACATGTTCCAATCCAAACATTCCTACACAAATTGAATTAAATAAAAAGATCTGAAAAAGTACTCTTAAAACGTGGTTAAAATGACACACTAACTTTTCCCGAGAACTTGAAGATAAAATACGATTAAAAAATACTACTAGACTACTGGTATTCTTGTTCCAAACCCAAATGGGCTTCAGTAAAGTTCAATTTAATGTAATTTTAAGCTTGTTGTTTGGTTTTGTTTTTTACCTTCCACAATATAACTGAAATCAATCTTTTACTATCTCAGCTACATATAAAGCCAGGATTCACTACTTACACAGAAATAACTGAATTTATGTACCAAAAATCAGCAATGTATTTCTAGCCCAGCGATCAACACTATAACGTGGTTAATTTTTTGCATAACAACTCTCCACATCTTTTAAATTTTTCTATAAAACATTTAAAGTCTGTTTTCACAAACACTAATGCCAAACTGACTAATTAAAAATTCACAAATGCTACATATCTCTGTGGCACCTGGTTTACAGTTTTCCAGCTAAAATTGCTGTATTTTTAAAGCACCTGTTCTCTTTTTCAATGGCATGACTCTTTTATTAAAGTAATTATTTATAATACAGTCCTATGCGATACTCTCAAGATTTTGCACTGCATCCTTTAAAAGAATACGTATATCTTACGATTTAGTAATAATAATTGGCAAAAAAATTTTGAAGACGTTAACAATTTTCAATAGGGAAAGAGCAAGTCAGGCCTCTTCTGGTCAAAGTGAGAGCTGCAAGAACTTGCAGACAGCTGGCACATCTACAATACAGGATGCTGAATCTGGCATTAAAAAGTGAGCAAGCCAGTCTACTTGGGGCGCACTAGTGAAGTAGGTAAAAACGTTAAGAGAATCACTTACTTTAAAGCTACCAGAAAAAAGTACAAAACACACTTGATCTGCCGCCTTCTTTTAAGTATAGATTGGTGAGATTTAAGAAACAAATTTTCCTCTTCCTATTGCTCAGGACACTGATGAAGACACAAACATTACCGCGGCTGTGCTGTTAATTGGGACTGTAGTGGATAGTTGCGACGAAAGCAGAAAAAAACCAAACCAAACATTTACCAAATTTCATGCGGATATATTCATATGGATCCTCTTGCCAGAGCTCTTCATCCTCATCTTTGTAGCACATTAGAGAGAATATCACTTCTTCTGTAATACTCTAATATTAGAGAAGCCAAATACACATAAGTACACAGAGAATCAAATTCCAACAGAGCTTCCCTCCTTTATGCACTAATTTACCAGATCTACTTCCCTGAAAAGCAGAATTCTTTTAACCAATGCTCTTTTATTTTGTCTAACAGCAATAAACTTACGATATACGTACCTTCCTTGTGCAACAGTCCCAGACAGCAGCAATTATGTAATTTATCTTTATAACAATAATGCACAAAATATACTTCAGGACATAGTCTATACACAGCAAAGCTTCACATTCTGCAAAAGGATCTCATCAGTGCAATATTTAACATGAGAATGGATTTGAGAGTCCTTTCTCTTAACAGCCATGGGATTAGCTAAGTACAACAGGGCAGCTTATGACATGAAAATTACTTTCACTTGTTCACTTATAAAACAGGTCCTTAAAACAGGATTCAGTTCCCAGTAGTTTGTGTTCTCTTTCACCCCTATCTTTGCACTACAATCAATTATGAATTTTCAAATTTATAGACAAATCCGAACACTAGCAACTAATAAAAGCCAGAATATTACGACTATCTGGCAGACTTCAAATACAGAAACAAAGAATTTATGGAACAGAATCTTTAATTGAATTAACAATACCTGCAATTAAGGTAATCGTAACACTTAAAAAAAAAGAATTTGTGTAGAAACTTTTTTCCCAGATAAATTGCTGCATTAAAGTTTCATGAAACCTTCTTTAAAACTGCAAAACTTGTGAAGTTTGGGGGATTTTCAATTTTCACTCTGATGACATGCAGTGTCTATGTTTTAGGCACTGACCTGTATGTGTGGCTTCATTTGCTTCCATGTAACAGAATGAATAACTCCTTGGTTCAGATAATTTAATGTTTGTTGAAGAACACGTGGCGCAACATAGTCTTTTTGCCTGTATTGGTCTAAGATTCTTAAGAGAACCTAAAGAAATAAAGAAATGACAAATTGATATTTTTTAATGAAACTGAAAATCCTCTCTCATGCACAGACATGTACTGCACCTCTTCAGCAAATGTACATGGACAGATTAATTAGTTTTACAGCAAGGGTTCCTGTGTTAGTAGTCACGGTAACGCTTTTGGTCCAAAAATCAGAAATCAGTTAAATATTAAGGATCTAATCCTGCAAGCACTAATGTGCATGTCTACCTTTACTATCAGCTCCCCCATGTGATCACTTGTGATTGTAAACCAAAGACAGACTTTAATATTCAAAGGCTCTCAGTTTACACAGGCCTCAGTAAAAAATTGGAATAGATAAGTAAAAGTCAAAGTGAGATTTTCAAACTGGTCGGCTTCTAAACCTGTTATTGGTGTCTCTGTTAAATTTTTTAAGGACAGGCCCCTAAAGAAGACAAATTACTTTGGAAGAACAGTGATAAGAATAGAAATACTAAACTAGAAAAGAAAAATAGGTTAGCACCTAAATCTGTGTCTCAGAAGAGATGCAAACCCCTTAACTTCAATTACTTGTTGTAATTGAGTATCACCTATCACAAACTGTATCACACAAAGTTTTCTTAATACAAAGGCTAACTCTACTAAGAAAAACCTACAGAGCAAAGCCACTAATCTGTACTGATGGCAGATGAACTATTAAGTGTTACTAAGGGTCAAGAATTGGCATGTACATGAGTAACACTAAAAAACAAGGGCAATGCTTAACAAAATGCTGAGTAGCACATTTTCAGAAGAACAATTCTGCTTCATAATCCTTCAGAACATTATAATAAGTTTTATTTTGAGCGTAACTTTCGTTAGGAGTACTAAGTCTGATCTTAAGTCTTTTATACGATACGTTCTATGGGCAAGAACTGTCTGTATCTCATATAGACTAGCACTATGTCAGCACTTAACAACTGATGAATAAGTAATGAAGGCTTAGTAATGTAATATTCACAACAGAATTCTTACCAACTCTGCAAGGAAACGTGACAAATCAGCATTTAAGAGCCAGAAATTGAAGCAATGTGCAGACTGTCTCGTCCACTTATCTTGAAAGTTAAACTGCTCCCTCTGGTACATAGCTTAATCTCGTAACAAAAAAAGCTTGAAAGTATTCCAAATGAAAACTGCCCATGGGAGTCTATTTTTCCACTAAGAAGCTAAACATTGCAAGGAGTTTAGAATAGGTATCAGACTGTCTCCCTTTTCATTTAATGCTTACAGCCTTACTACAACCATTCCTCTCCTTTAGTTCTTAACACTTAATGTATTTGCACAAAATTCATACACTGATGGACAAACTATTCTGTTGTCAAACTGCATGGAGAGAAGTAACGTTGACTTGCAGACAAACCTGGTATTTTGAAATCTAGTTTAAATCTGACTTGAAGTGACAACAACAGCCTGGCACCCTGCACCAAAGGCACTGGAAATTTAAACTGTAAGAAGCCCGCAGATGCCATGTCAGGGATACTTCATCTGGTAGCATGCTGAGAAGCCACATATTCTGGAAATACACATTATCCAAACACTTGCCACACGAAAAGATGCATTTCCAGGTGTTTTTCAAGGTTTGCAGGCCAAAGGGAATCAAGAACCTAGAATCCATATGCAGGAGAGTATATTGCATTCTCTTGGCTTCTCAGGAGCCTGTTTGGAACATGTAACCCAAAAACCTGGACATTCAAGAGGTTTGGTTGAGCTAAAAGCCTGGGAACTACCGCTCCTACTATATGGCAAGCTGAACGAGAAACAGAAGGAGCTGTGTCAAAACTACCTGAGTGGGGGATCCAGCACTCTCAGGTACCCAATCACTATAGCCATTCCAACACACCAGGTTGATGCTGGAAGCCCATGCTCAAAAAAAACACAGAAAACTCAAAAAGAGATGGTCTCTCTTCTGTGCAATTTTATCAAAGGGAACTGTCCCCACAGTACCATGTTCATCACAAATAATTAGCATTCCCCAACAAAAATAATTTCCTTGCAAACTGCGATTTTATGCTACATTTTCACTAAATATGCTTCCCATGTATAAAATAATTTTTATTGCTGTTCTCCAGACACTTAGTCTGTTTGTATCTTCCTGAAATAAAAGAGTATCATTGGATTACTGTGCCTAAATTGTTTGGAGCAAAAGCACTTACAAAAGACTGCCTTGAAGATATACCCTTCTATGACATGAGGCCTCTTCATCAATAGCTTTTTCTCTCAGCTATATTTAGACTGTTTATACACGATGATAATACCGTTTTATCAGCATTTGCCTTTTCTGAGAATTTTCCTGCAGGGTTGTTTGAATTGCTGAAAATTTGTGTTATTATACCTCAGTTGTATAGCAGTAAGTTCTAAAGAACTTCTCAATCAGTAGAACGAAAACCTGCCTGACTCTCCTCATTTTTCCTTAATTAATGAACTTCCACATGAGTACACTGCTGAAAAGCAGTACATTTGTTCAGTCAAAATAATCCGATTCAGAAACAAATGAACTGTACTTACCTGTTGTATGCCCACAGCATAGGTTTTTAAAAAAAAATCTGAGAATTCAAAGTATTCTTTAGTTACATTTCCAGGACTTCCATACCTTTAAGAAGAGGACACAGATATTTACATTGTGAGTACTTTCTAAAACACAAAGGACCCTGAGTAGACTTCCATACCCAAAGGAATCCTTTCCCATTATTTCCCATATAATGTCCCATTTCCCTTTTCATTTCTTAGATTATCATGAGGTACAATACTATAGTCAAGTAAACATAGGTGCCTTTTTGCCACAAGCTGTGTGACTTCCATGTTTATGGATTTCTTTTTAAATCTTCCCGCCTTTACATATAAGAATATAAGCACTTGTAGTTGTATGCAGTAAAAGTAAAAAAACAAAAAGTAAAAAAAAAAAAAAAAAAATC
>VWZK01004356.1:781691-798029 GCA_013396935.1 Baryphthengus martii
GTACTTTTCCTATGGGGCTAATTTCTTGTCATCTTAAAGAGCCAAATCATTTAACTAAGAGCTCAGGCCAGTGGCTGTAACATTGCAAGGCTGAGGACAGCGGGAGGAAAATCTTTTCGGTTACCATAAACTGTTGAATTAACTAAACTTTCTTGTCTAATTGCACTTCAAGTAAAGTTACAGATTGGTAGTCCAAATTTAGCTTTTTTTATCAGTTAGTTTGTTACCTTTCAAAAAGACGAGCTACAATGTGCAATGCCCACTTCTTGCATTTCCACCACACCAGCTCCGGTCTATCATCTTCATCAATTTGCAAAGTCTCCTATAAATACATAAATTTACTTTAAATTAGCTGTGTGTATTTAGAGAAATGATGAGATTCTCTAAATCTAAAATGATTTAGAGAAACAATCCTTGCTGAGTAAACTAACACAAATGCACAGCATCAACTAAACCTTTGATTCTCTTAATGGCTATGTAACATTCAGGGACTTTCAAGTATCTCAATTAGTCAATGTAACTGCGTATGTGCAATACCCACGCAATGCCTGTACTTTAATTTTCAAAATGATTCATATTTAAAAACCAGAAACTCTCACATACACCCGAATACTACACAGTAGCATGTGCTTTGGCTTAATTAAGCACAATACTAACTCCTCCAAATAAATACACCCTAACCATACACTACTGCAAAAGCTATTAAAAGAATGTTAAGGTTGTGAAATAAATTTTTTAAATCTAAGGAAATGCCATTTAATGTTGCAGACACACAAACAAGAACTTAATCACTATTTTTATTTTCTTCTTCAAGAAATATGAAGGATGGATGAAAGAAAAAGAGGAACAGAAACAAATGCGGGTTTGTCAGAAGCTTTTGATTCTTGTTTGAGAGAAACCAGCTAAAATATTTGGAAACTTCCAAAATATCCCAGATTGGAGTTTACATGGTGTCACTAACTTAGGCAATAAAATTCTGACAGCTTACATGATCATCCTGCATTTCTGTCAGAATCACCACTTATTCCAAGGAGAAGAATTTCGAACAGACAACATTTTTAAAAAAGGAGACTTAGAAAATCTTCACATTGACTGCTCCTCCAAAGCCAACACACAAGTATCATAGGTCTTTACAAAACTAAAACTTACCGGAGGGACACTTCTATCAATGATAGTACGGAAGATCTCCATCCACTGAGTCATAGTCTGGTTATTTACCAACTGGAGGGGCAATGCATACTGAAATAAGGAAAAAACCACAGTCATGAAATATTGACCTATCTCTGAAAAAGGCAGCAGATGTTTCAACAGTAGTTACATTTTGAGGAAGATAAGATTTTAAGTAAAATTAAAACTAATCAGATTATATATCAATACTACTCTAATTGCATCCTTCCTGGTACAATTTACAGAGGTTATTATGAGCAGACACTATTTGAGTTAAGTTCTTTGGTCTGAGAACTTACTAAGTCTCTTTGTTTCTTCCTCTTCTTCACAATACCCCAGCTAACTTTTAGGGACCACAGTACTGTCTCTATTACAGAGTTTGGGTAAACCAATAGCATTTTAGTAAGTGAAATGTACTCCTCAATACCACCTAGCTACTATCTAGTAAATCGTAATTCTCTACCAAATGCAAAGAAAATTGACAATATTCAGGCAAGCTACTGAAAAGTAAAATAGAATCTTGGGATCTTTTTTATCTTCCCCCCATCTAATAACAAACTAATTTAGGTTTTTAATCCCAGTAAGAATTTGCAGGCTGCCCCTTAGGTAGAATCTTGTTTTGTTTCTCATTCTCTAAAAAGTACTTCTTCATCAGACTGACTCCTGTAAAGGCCAAACTCATCACTATAAAAATGCATGTGCCTTAATAAATAATTTGTCAGATCATCAGAAGATAATGAGAAATGCCACCCACTGAAGTGCACTATTTGACAATTATACTACAATATCCACTACTGACAGTACAGAGGTCAGCTAGCACAGTGGAGATACCCACACAGTTTATATCAGGTTACGTATGACTTTATAAAAATAGGAACATTTCTCCAGTAAGTTTACAGAAAGGATGTGCACTGCAAATTTAATCTGGGGGATCATGTGACCAGTTTTTAAGTAATAAATTCTATAAAGATCATCTTGTTACAAAAGCTATTTATCGTACATAGCTTTTCCCATTCAAATTGCATTCTTACTCCATCGCACTCATGAGTGTACTGAAGGGGGTCATTATGCTCAGCAGAGTAAAAGTTTTGGTTTCCCTCTACACAGATGCCAACCTGAACAAGAGCATAGAAGATTTTTAAGATTTGTTTCTGAAGCAGGACAGAGTAATGCGAGTTATCAGGCAGAAGCTGGATCATCTGCTGCTGAATCCGAGGCAAAAATATTTGCATTGCTGCTATGAGAGGATCTCGCTCCTCTGCTTTTTTGTATCTGTAAAGGAAACAAAAATGTTGGTCCAGGATCTACATACTGGATTCTAATGCCTATTCCCCACCAGCATTCTCATTTCTGTACCCTAAAAAAATTAACATAAATTAATATCCAGCACTCACTCATTCACTCTCCCCTCCTCTAGACCCCATCTCAACAATTTGTGTAAATTTGCTAACCTACAAAGAGAGAAATTAAAAATAATCAATGTTACCTTAGACAAATGCAGCTATAGGAAACAAGAATTAATGTTCTTTACTACTGAACTGTCAGTTCACAGGAGCAGGGACTTGAATTTCTCTAACATTCGTACCAATGCCAAACCCAGGCTGGGTGCTGAACAAATAGAAGTGAGCAGCCATTGAAAGGAAAAGACAATTCCTTTGTTTGGAAATACTCTCTTTCTCTGTTTACATTTCTTTTGTGTGGTTTATATATATGTTTCTAACAACAGACGATTTTATTTTTTGTAAATGAGTGAGATTGCTCGCTACGCTTCTAACTTCTGTTTTGTGGATTTAGACTATCAGAAGGATGGCACAGGTAACAATATGCAGCAGGATTATATGATGATGACAGTACTGTATTCATGACGTAAAAGTAGAAAATAATTTGCATTCATACATCCAGCATGTGGAGAATCTTCAAACAAAAGAAGTCATACACATTTAAGAAATTTTTCATAGATTGGTTATATCAGACCAAAAGTACAATGCCTCAAGAAAAAAATGTCCGTAAATTCATACAGATTATTGCTGGCATCTCTGCTTGCAACTCACTGGTGATATAAAGACGATGAATAGTTTTCATTTATTTGTATGAAAGGAATGACAAGACAATTACTAATTCCTATTTTCTATCTGAATTCTCTGTAGACCACCAGTGCTCTTAAGAATGCCATTCTCAGGAATCATCTGAGACTAAAAATTACTGATTCCTCATCTACTCACGGACATCAACTTACTCATAAGTCTTCACCAGCTGGTACAGGCAGAGGAGGCTCCCAAGCCAACTCCCACTGTTCTGAGACTGCAGGTAGTAGCCTATCTTGTCTACTACGGCTGTCCAATGGCCAGGAAAGTCATGTTTAATGATAGCACGGAGGCACATTGTCAGCTGGGCTCTATGGAAGAAGGGAAAAAGAAACACATTTTAAGTAAATTAGATCATGAATGGTGGTTAATATTAAAGGACAGATCCCAAACCTTGGTTTATCGCCCACAATATACATCTTACATCGTAAGTATCATACATATTTTGACAGCACTGAAAGAGGTCTTTGAAGTGGCAGAGGAAAAGAAAGAAAAAAGAAAAAAAAAAACGAATGCCAGGAGATTTAAGTTTAAGGAAGAAACTAATTTCAGAACATTTTAGCTACTCTCTCCCTTCCTCCTCACTCTCCACACCCATCAGGCAATATTTGAAAACAATTGCTCATGAAACCAGCTAGCTTTGTACTTTGAAAATGAATGTTTATATTTCTACATCCTTATGAGGCCAAAAGCAACCGCAAAACCACCAATTTGTACGTTTTTATTAAACAATATTGGCCTGTGTTGCGGCCCAAGTTGGAGGTTCCTCATGAAATTACACTTTTCCTGGGATTTTCTAGAACAGCACTTTCCCAACCTCCAAAGCATATGGCAGAAGCGATTAGGTAAAAACATCTTACCATTTCTCTCTCTCCACACACTTCTAGATGCCACTCACAACGGAGAGCCAAGCCAGGACTGTTAATTGACTAAAGTGAGGCGTGACTAAAAAAGCTGAGACGCACTGAACCAAAAGCTGTAAATAAATGTTCTAGGCTCTGCTAAGGAGTAATCAAAAAAAGTCTGCAGAAAATACTGGTGCTTCCGTATTTAGTTTTCCTTGGGTATCTTCCTGCAATCCATTACACAAGGAGCCACTGCTACAAAGTAGTTCAATAAGGGGCCCTCCAACTACTTATCCTTTTAGTTTTATATGAACTTACTTTTGCCCTCAGGCCTTTGGAGTTGGTAGTAGTTGCTAATTTGGTTCCTTCTCCTCCCTTATTCTCACAAGCAAACAGTGAAGAATATCAGTATTACAACATCAGGCTAGTTCCAGAAGCTTCTTTGACTTTGTTAAGATCTGACAAATCTAAAGGCTTAGCCAGTATTAAGAAATCCTGCACTTTATTCAAGGCAACTGTCCCACAGGTTTCAACAATCCACTTACAGAATCACAGAATTCTTGAGGTTGGAATAGACCTCTGACTTCACTTAGACGCAGACTGTCACTGTAACATCCAGACATTTTGAGTATCAGGTTATGAAATGATGCCTGAACTAGCACGCAAAAAACTCTTCAAATTTCCATTATTTTGTGATTTCTTTTTTCTTGTATAAACTTAGCCTTGGTGTTTACGGCAGAGGAAACTATATGCCTTTGCCAGATTATCACAGAAACAACACAAGTTTCCTTACCTGGTAGCACAACCTTGGCAAGGAGCACCTATCTCCTTCAGTGGAGACATGAATCCCCTGTGCCAGAGCATGGTAGAAAAGCTGAACTGGAAATAATGATGTCGTTCATTTTCTTGCCTCATAGCCCTTATAAGCATTCCTGGGAGGTGTTTGTCTATTCAATAAAGACCTCCAGTTACAGCAATGCTATAGCAGTCTAATGCATTCTGGTCTTTGGGTTTTGTTTTTTAAAGTGTTTTCCCTAATCCCAATTTCAATATGTAGTCAATCACTCCTCTTCGGGATATGACTACTGACAAGAAGACATCTTTGGGCACCTAGCTAGTGGAGAAGAGGAAGAGAGAAGAGGAAGATTTTCTTCTGTTTTTCAAAGATCAGCATCTATACCATCTCATTTAAACTTTTTACTTAAAAGGTTGGACCAGATGATCCTTGAGGTCCCTTCCAACCTGGCATTCTATGATTCTATACACTACGGCCTAATCCCATCCTACCAGTCTCACCTTAATTTAGAGTGGTGAACAATCATAGATTGCAGGATGTTTGTGAATTTTAACTATTCTTCCAGCAAAAACAGAACAGCATTTCTTCATTCTTTTAACATCCTAGAACCAAGACTGCTAATACACATTTAAATACTGGGATTACATATAAAAATTGCAAAAGTAACTGAGGAAAGGGTTACTAGAAAAAAGAAAACAGCTCTTGGGCAGGATTTCTCTGAATGGTTAATTCTGTGTTGCTGATAGCCCTCTACACTATCTGCCCTGTATTAGCCAGTTAGACAAGCTGTCACTACAGCAACCACCACCATAACAGGATAGATCCCATCACAGGGCTCTTAGGTGGGTTACTACGTTTCTGAAAAACAAGTGCACATAAACAGGTTAAAACCATTATTACATTTTCAAAACAAGTAATTGTTTCATCTCCCAGGAAACTGAGATTCTCACATTAACCACATCCGGACTGGTAGGGGTGAACATCTGAGCTACAGAAATATCTCTACACAGTATCAGGTACCTCACTAAGTCAGGAGAACGAATTATTCCTTCTACAATGTTATCTCGAATCTGCTGACGATCATTTTCATGAATGTTGAACGGAAATACTGCTTCTCCAGGAGGTGGTTCACGGTCCGGCCAGTACTGCGTCACCATGTTCTTCAGGTAAATGGCAGCTAAGTATAAGCATTGGGGAAATAATAACAATAATTTAATTCTAAGCCATCTCCATGCTACTCTGTGCTCAACATTGTAGTACTGCTGAAAGCAGAACAAAGAGTTGAAAAGATGACCGAACACCAGGGCATGAGTTCTTGACAATTACAGGCAACAAGAACAGCTGAGTCAGAAAATCACTTCTTTAATGATTCCACACAAGATTAGGCCCAAGTAACTGATCCTAAACAGAACAAGATAGCATTTCAGTCAGTCTCTATCCGGGTACATTCTTTATCATGGCAGTCTTCCATACGGACATAATATTCCACTGTTCTAAACAAGCAAACAAAAATCTACTTATCTGCATTTTTATTCATCCCTAAAACAACTACTCAAGCTTAGTAAGTGAAGTTTGGAAGGCTCGTGTAAACAAACCGTTGCGCGCAGATGGGACACTCTGCTTGGGGAAATGCCCAGTATGAAACTGGCACGTGGCCTACCTTCTATTCAGACAGAAATGTTTGTTGTGAATTCGCTAAGCTTTATCTCACTATTAGGATTTCCCATAATCCCTTAGAATTGTTCCCTTCTGTCTCACATGAAAAACCGCAAAAAATAAAGTTAATCTTCAACTGAAAATAAAGCAGCATTTATGCCTCAGTACTAAAATGCCTTTAGGCATTCTTTAGGAAACACAGAAAATATGGTGTAAGACATTAAAGGAATGTTCTTAATAAACTCTTATCCCTGTACTATTTGGGCTGATGACTGGCTAGGGTTTTAAACCATAAATAAGACATCCTTGGATACAAACGTTTTTCTTGATGATGAAAAATTACGAAGTATGAAAACGTGGTGTTTGCAAAATATTTCATAGGAGCAAGAGTAAAAACAGTTCTTGGTCTAGGATGTGCCAGAACATTCGGACAAGAAATAGGTCCAGAAAGACCAGTCAAAAGACTTTAATTTACTCTGTCCACAGATTTTGTTGTTACACAAATTCTTGGCTTTTAAAAAACACCCAGGGAAATCTGTTGACTTACAAATGCAATTCAAATGAGCGTTTCTATGTTATACCCCTACTCTTTAAAAAAGTTTTTAAAATACACAAAAGTTTAAAAAAATTATGTTCTACATACTGGGTTTTTTTCCTAATAGATACTGAAATGAGACATTAATTTATACAAATGACCTTACAGAGTCTAGATTATGCATCAAATTTTACTACAGAATGGTTTAACAACGCCATTCATAGTTGGATTATCTTTGAAAAAATAAATGCCAGCATGACAAACAGCATATGTCAGCACGCCCCAACACACTCGGCGGATTAATGGGATCTGCACAAAAAACCCAACAGTGCTTCTATGGGAAATGCTGTTCCATAGGATAAAAACAGCTGTGAAGAAAACAGCATGCATCAATTTCTTGAAAAAGCTGACTTTTTTTCTGTATCTGTCAAAAATATTGTATAGAGCAGTTAAAATAGGTTATGAGATTTTAGAATCTGATCTTACACAAACGTATACCATGAAGTTAAATGCATCACCATTCCTGAATTCACACAAACACACAGAGCTGGGAAATCTTTCTTGACATGCTGAGTCTGTAAGTTTATAACTTATTAGTGATGTGACTTTCCTTCCTATCTACCTCTGTGAGTGGACACCACAGATAGTGACGAAGTATATGTGGCTACCCTTCACCTAGGGAATTAGGTGGGGGTTTTTTTCACTTTCCAGGAGAAGCAGCTCAAACAGAGAAACACGTATTCAAATGAGATCCACTTTCTTGTTTTAACTCCCACCCTTCTTGGCATCACTACTTCTTTACCAGCAGGAGAAGGAACACCTAAGGCTCCCTGGATACTCAAGTTCTGAGCAGAAAGCATTTTCTTTTCATATCAGTATCCGAGCAATCCAGTAGGGATCACTACAAACACAGGGAAGCCAAAACAGGATTCTATCCTATACCGATGGTTTTATCTGACTCTCATGTAGGACAGAAATGGCAAAGACAGAACCTTTCATTTCCACGTTCAGAACAAATGTGAACTTACTTGTATTGCAACAGCTTGATACCCTGTTGAAATAACTAACAGACTGACCTCCTACTGAAAGAAAATGAAACAAGAAATTTATCTCACCTGCTTGACGCACTGGAAATTCAACTTGATCTGATACTATGATCTGCAGTAGACTTGGAGCAAAATTGATGATCTTATAGGACTGAAATATATATAAAAAACCACAGTCAGCAAATTACCACATTTAAAGAAGACTGTATTACCAAAAGCTCAATTAGAAACACAAACTAAGGATTTTGTTCTTTGACTCTCCTCATGAAGTATGAAAGGTTTCAGCACTTGGATTTACCCAGATCTGCAGGAATCCAAATTACTTGTAAAAGCTGAGCATGTAATGGCACATGGGTGGAGTAAGTAATGTGACAAGGCTCTCTATTAGAGATCAGCGGTAATGAATATTTAAATAATTCTAAGAATGCATAATAAGAAGCACTATAGATTTGTCTTTGAATTATTTAGCTTAGCCTCATAAATCAAAAGGGTGTTGACATGCTTCATCAATATGTACTGTTTATTTGCAAAACAGATTGTAGTATAAGACCAATACTGAATTTTGAAGACATTAAGAAAACCACTTAAAATTATTTTCAAGTGCAGACAACATCTGCATTAATCATATATTATACAGTTATCTTTTAATTAACTAGATGTATAGTGCATCTTAGTGGACAAAAAGACCTGGGGAAACACAGTGGAATAACCTTTTTTAATTCAAACCAAGTGTAGACATTTCAAAACCCACAGCCTCCCTGGGAACGAACGCTACATCAGCCACGCAGCTGAAGAATTTCAAAGAGAAAACAATGCTCACCGGACTTCCCAGCAAAGCATGCCAGATTTAAGAGATGTGAAAATCTGATAGCATTATACTGCTGTCATTCAACAGGGGTCCTCTGACGTGAAGAATCGTTGACTCAGCATGGCGCAGTTACTGCTAAGCCTTGGCAACATCAGTAGCTACTAGCGGGTCAGATCTTTCGTCACTTAGATCCACGTGCCTTATGTTCAGAGAGATGTCTCTTAGGGCTAGATGGCACAAGCTTTCTTTGTTTCACCTTTTATAGTACTTCCTTCCAAGTAGATTGCACCTGACAGTTCGGTGGTTGTTTCCAGAGCTCTGCTTTAAGTACCAACACAGTACACCCTCCTGTAAATTTTGCCTCATTTGAAAGCTGTGAAATAGGATGTACGTTCTGCTCTTCATGTACCCAGTTCCTTGGTCTAAGATTTCCATAATGAGGTAAAATTACATCGCTTTCATGATGCCTATGGGTAACAGGTGCATCGCAACACTATCATTCCACAATTTTACCAAATCATTTAACTTTCTGGCCCTCGTTTTACACATTAGAACAAAAGCGCAATTCTAACCTGCTCTGTGCTCAGAGATTCATTCCATGTTTATAGAGTAATCAGAGATTTCAGATAAAAGCAGTAATGACAAATCAAAAGCATGCTCTCCCGCAACTCCCTTCTCTACGAACTTGAACTATCCGTAAGAAATGCTCCAAATAAAGTAAAAGCTGTAACAGACAGCACAGGAACTTCATTTATCTACAGACATGCTGAAATACTCGTTTTCAATGTCAACTGATTGAAGCATAGTGGATTCCAAAGATCACTTCTTAATTGAGCATGTTGGAGTCCAAAGCTTGCCATTTAGTTGCTACCAGGCAGAATCTGTCCAGTGCTGGTGGGTTCTGACGGGGGCTGCAGCACCCTCCAGCACTCAACACCCAGCTCCCAGGGAGATAAAGAAAGTACAAGGAACCCGCACAGCACAGAAAATCAAAAATGTACATGAACAGTAACCATCCTTTTTCTTCTAAACAGTGCCAATATGCTGCTCTTCGACCCAATCTACACACAGCTTATACTACCATAAACACATTTAGTAAGAATGCAACCTTTTGAGGGGTTGTTTCGCTGTTGTTGTTCTCCTGTAGTAATCCTATCGGGATCATACTTAGGGTGGACACAGCGATAACAGTATAAATTATTTCCCTTTCTCTGTGCCAGCAGCTTTTACGGAATCTGCGTTAAAGCCACCGCTACTCCGGGAAGCCTTATGGGTACCACTCGTGCTGGCGTACAATTGCTACTCCTGAAGTTTTGCCAAGATACAGACAAATACGGTTATTTGGCCTGCACAGCAAATCCTCTCAGCAAGTGCCTGGGGTGACAAAACACACGTACCGCAGAAGGTACGCACGGCGCCTCAGAGGGGGCCCCAGCCCTACCAGCACGCTGCTCTGACGGTTTCTTTACACTTTAGACACTGACACCCCTAAAGAGATCACAGGGACAAAGTATCAAGCTCCCGCTAAATCCTTCTACTCTGTACTACTCTCATTACCACAATTCACATTTTTACACAGCTTTGTTTTCTACTTATTGTCAGCAACAAGAGCACTGTAGACGTGAACTGAGACTGTGTGCCCATTTTAGAAACAAGACACTTGATTCTGTTGCGTTTGGGAAGCTCAAATACCATCCTGCTCACTTGTGCAGCAACCTACCCAGTCAGGAAAACTACATGCCGCTTGCAATTTTTAGAACAGAGGACTTTTTAAAAAGCTGCATGCAGCAACATTTTCCCTATACCAGCACATTCTTCATCGGTTTAGTTGTCACGCTAATTGCGATCTTGGGATGTATCCTTGCTCGGGAAAACATACAACAGGCTCCTGGACACCAGCGAGTAAAGCTGTAGGTATCACAGGAGCAGGTGGTGGGCCACTGTCAGGTGTGCATTCTGTAAATGGAAAGAGACAAGGCACAGACCTCAGAGCTGGGTAAGTTCAGCAAGACAAGTTATTTATATCGCTGCAGCTGCACCTGAACTTCTTCAAAGGGAGAGCAGGAATATCGTTCGTCCCACAGAAGGAATGGGAAACTACCTGCTGATTCTGAAGAGGCGTGCCCAGGAGCCGCAGGGAGGCACCAGATGGTGGAAAAAGACCTTCGGCGCAACTCCCGTAACGCGGCGCGCAGCTTTGCGCAGTTTGTGAATAATCAATCGCATTGCCTCGAATTCGTGTTGCTGTGACTCGGTAAAACTTTCTGTGAAGCTGCTGATCAAGAAGGGTACATGTCTACTTCAAAAGACAAAGTTTTTGAAAAATAAACTTTCACTGAGTACTTCTAAAGAACGATTATTGTAAAGCTATGTAAAGCACATACTGACTGCTCTTGCATGAATCACAAATCAGAGCATTTACGCTAAAAGCCAAAAATCTCAATTTAATTTCCGCTGGAATTAAGAGGATGGGCTATAGCAACGCGCAAGGCTAGCAGCTAAACTGGGAGAGGCATACAGCGCTGGCAAGATACAACTGTGTACATTTACAGCCATGGAGAAGAGATGCTTATGTCCCCACACGTCTTGTTCCATCTGTGTCCACTGTCTCGGGATCTGTGCACTGCAGCCGTACAGCTTTCCGCACTCTGTCCTTTCACATTAGGCCTAACATACGTTCTTCCTCGCCTCAGCACCACAGCTCCAGTCTTCAAAAGATCAGAGAATATATCATTTTTTGCCTATTTCCTCTTTGATTTCATTTGGTATAGGACAGATGACACTCAAGAAAGCCTCAGACGGGCCACTGAAGAACAGCAAGATGTACATCGTCACGTGTAAAGGACTAAAATACAAAGAGAGATAAGGAGGAAAATATATATAAAAATTTCCCTAAACGGATCCTACTGAAGCAAATACTTTTCACACAAAACCACTCAGATTTGGTTCCCAGGTTATCACACATTACACACTACTAAACTCAGTCCAGACATCACTACTCTTGTGTCTTGCTTGCTGTCATATTTAAAGCCCAGAGCAAGCAACTGCTCTGTAATCACAGTTGTCAGTAACCTTCCCACTGTACTGATGGCAACTGCAGCGGCTGAGTGCAGAACGGCACTGGAAGGGGCTTCTCTCCCTTCAGACCAAGAACAAGATAATCTGGGATGATGGATATAGAAAAATGAAGTGTTCCCTCAGGTTCTGCAAGCGAAGTCAAGACCATCCTTCCCCACCAGCAGAAAACATCTTTCTCTGTACCTTTGAATCCAAGAGTGGGACGTAAAAATTGCTGAAAAATCAAGGCACTGCAACTTTGTTTGCAAAAACAAACACAGAGAAGAAATCTGTACCTTGAATATATATGCAATTAACTGCTTACAAAGATTATCTTAAGGCGTAGGTACATTTGATCTGAACACTCAGCTATCTGGTTTACTAAGTTTTATTTTCTGTTTGCTGTGCACTGAAAATGTGTTCCTTAGAAATTCCATCAGTATTTGTCACACTCAGGTATATTTTTACAGTCGTTAGTAATATTTTATATCTTGGTTTTTTACACTGTCAGTCAAAGACAGTTGTTAGAACAAACGAGAACTTCAAAAGACATTTTCTTCTTTCCCTCTCTACACTCAAAGGTATTTTTCAGGAAGGGGAAAATACACAATGAAAATAAGCATATGTAAGAACCTATCCAAGCTGCTTTCCTCTGTGGATTCTGCTGCCAAATTCCTCCAGTTTCGAACAAACTCAGCTTTCTACAGAACTTCTAATCATACAAGTCAACTTCCTCATCAAATTGGTCTTCAATACAAATACCTGAGATTCCTTCCTCTAGGTAACATGAGGTGCTGATCGTCACTTTCAGAGAGGTCTTAAGATCCCTGCCTACTACGGCAGACAGCTCAATAAAGATGTGGAAGACATGGAAGGAAGCCCAACTTTATTCTGGACTCCTCTGCTCTTGCACAATCTTCTCACACTTCTTTCCCTTCTTCCAGCACTGCTACTCAGCTCCTGTCAAAGCCAAATTCTGCAACTCCTTCTGAATATTTAAACAAACAGCTGTATTTCTGCAATTCTGTTCTTA
Source organism: Baryphthengus martii (assembly GCA_013396935.1). Lineage (NCBI taxonomy): Eukaryota > Metazoa > Chordata > Aves > Coraciiformes > Momotidae > Baryphthengus > Baryphthengus martii. Next base: position 794,719 of record VWZK01004356.1, read on the forward strand.
TTACAGCAGGTTTAGCCAATGAATATTAATGCATAAAAACTCTACGGTAATCCTAGCTGAATTGAAATCAGAATGACTTTTGTATGCTCATATAATCAGACAGTACGTTCCACCACACTCCACGGACTGGCACACAAAAGCAGTATTTAGCCCTTAAAAGACCCCGAGCATTAAACCCAGCAAAAGTCCCCCAAGTTCCTGCGACAGATGTAACAAAAGGAACAGCCTAGAACAGATACCAAAGAAAGGTGCGCAGAAATTGAGTATCTTTCTTGGAATGATAGTTGACTGTTCTAATAACTGTAGTGTTGACAGAGAAATATGATCACAAGGTGCACAATGATTACGATGTGACAGCTGAAGAAAAAAATGAGGGGGGGAGGAGAGTGGAACAAGAGAAAAAGTGGGGGATGAAAAGATGCGTACACTTAGGAAATCAACAGGCTAAAAGGGAAATGACAGCAGTTACACGACAGAGAATACTGACCTGGCAGGAAAGTACCGCTCTAGTTTATCAAGAATCACATTGCAGACAAATCTCACACTTACATTTGTGTTCAGGTCACTGAGAGAAGTGAAGTTTGTCGATGAATCAGAAGCAGCATGCATCATTCAAGGAGAAAGGTCAGAAAAATCCTACAAAAAACTGAATGATTTTTAGAACTGCAGCAACAAAAATGGAGTGGGGTAATATGTACGTGGCTGTGCATTCAAGGACAACAGGAATTCCTCCCAAAAGCTGAAGGTTTCTTAGTGAGGAACAACCACAGGATAAAAGGATCTCGGTGTACAAAGTGACAAGAAACACGCAGATGTTGGACACAAAGATAACGGTCATTTTAGGATGTATTAAATGAGGTATTAGTGGCATTGAGCATGAGACTTTCTGGAATGCTGCAAACACAAAAGACCAAGCTGCACACGAAAGATTAATTCAAAAGGAAACAAGTGTGGAGAAGAGCTATGATCTCCTATTACTAGATTTCATAGATTCAGTTTTATGATAAGGCAAAGGAAATAGAGCCTGTTGAGGCTAGAAAAACAGGCTGGTAAGGATCAGCCTTTGACAGATACTTCAGAGAGGGTACCAAGAAACCTATTCTAATTCAGAAGTAAGATAGGCACGAAGGGATATAAATGGACCATCTATTCATTTTGCCTGGAAACCAACACTTGATTCTAGCTGCAGGAGGAAGAAAATTCACAACCAGTCTTCCAATAGATCTAATTAGGGCAAACCAAACGGAATCTTGATTCCCTTTCTGAACACAGTTAGAGGATAATCCAGAAGGCTGACGGCCACGTCACCGATTCACCTCTATCTTTATACAGGTGCAGGAACATACAGAAAAGAAAGGGATATTTTCAAACACAGTGGGACTTTTTATAGGTAGACAACCTTTCACTCATTTTAACTCCGCTCTCCACGCTCCACCCTGGAAGCAAATTATGGAGTCAGGACCACTAAGATGCTGTTCTAAAGGACTCTGTATCGGTATGAGCAACGAGGTGCCTACAGAGAGGTGCTATCTTGGTGGACTGCTAGGATTTATACTCTCTGGGAAGCTCTTGTCACTACTTGGATTCAAACTCGACATACTGCCCACAGGCTAGCACAAGAAGTTTTACTACAGTACCCATTCGGGTGTATCAGGAGCAGCACCGCTTTAACTACTGCAGAGAATAAAGGTGACCCCTGTTCTGCTTGGCCAAAGTGTTACATTTCCACTTTGAGCACGTATTGTTGGAGGGGTTTCTGTTTGGTTGGTGGATTGGTTCCTTTGCTAGAATAAGATAAATGCTAGAATAGCATCTGGATTCCAGCCCTCGCAGGAACACAGCGATACGCCAACACTATCACTAGATACATGGGAGTCTGACACGTCGCTTTGAAGTCTTGCTTCAAAAGCACTGAAAGGCTTCAAGATGTCAAAGGCCCACGTTAAGCAACATTCCCCAGGAGCCCTTTTGTTTCACTCATCCAAAGAGTCATGTCAAACCCAGCACTGCAGCAGTACATTATGTCAGTCAGGTACATCATGCCTCATTTAGTAACAGGAAGCCTACACAAAAAAAAAGTACATCTTAGCTTCAAGATTTATTCATTGTAATAGATAGAAAAGGGAAAATACGTCAACTATTTTCAATAAAAATCTCTATCTCGACTTGTTCTCAATAAATATACTTGCACTTTTGAAACTAAAACCTGTTGTCTTTCGTGAGAACTGCATTACCCAGCACTTGAACTTCAAGCGTTTTACAGATCTTAATCTTAAAACGCTTTCAAAACTTTTTCGGAGCTTCAGGGTACTTATCAGTGATGTTAAAATGCCAGCGTTAGGAGCAGGATCCAGGAATCCACACAGCTGCTTCTTTGTTCTGTGCTTGCCGAACATGCAGCAGTTTATTATTGCAATTTTGACTCCTGTGCAACAGGCTGCTGACAAATATCTATAATTTCCGTCTCAGTCCTTAAATGTAGGGATAAAAATAGATATTGATGATTTTTTTTAAAGTAACTGTCAAATAAACAAAAAAGTTCTGTATTTTTCTCTAACTATCCCCAAGAGCATTCTCAATTCCAGCACTTAATCCACTGATTTACTAAAGGAACCACCAACTGCTAAAGCAAGGATTAGCTATCTCTAATTCAGAAGTTTTAAGTTGCCTAAATAGAAAATTAAGCTGGCGGAGCAATCCTGAAGTAGCCCTAATTCCTCACAGCCGATTCTCATCGACCATTTTGTTAAGACATCAACACAGTCAAAAAATCCAAGTCCTCCAACAGAATTGATCAAATATTCCATCAACATAGAGAGGTAAATGCTCTACTAATGCTGTGCAAGGGAACTTTCTCTTTTTTTCAAATGTCTAAATTGACATTGCGGTCACACTTTCGATTGGGCGCACGCTGCCGCTACGTGAACTGTGGGATGCTGTGATAAACACTACACATAAAAATCTAACGTGCCTTTCTCACAGTTTCACTTGACACGCTGCTGAGCGGCACAAAACGAACCCCTGACTGTCACCGCTATCGATCAGCGGCAAGAGTGAGGGAGACCTGAGCAGAGCCTGAGCAGGTCATGCCTGCCCTCACCAAGCACCGAACGTCAGCGTCCAGGCCACGCCGCGCTCCGCTTCGGTACGCGCTGCTCCCGGGGTCACGGAATTAAGGACAAAACGGAGCGAGGGCGGCGATCCCGCCTCGCCGCCGAGCCAAAGGCCGCCGGGGCCGCGCTCCTCGCCCGCCACCCGGAGGCTCCGAGAGCCGGCAGGGCTCGCAGAGGCAGACCCCGCCCTGAGGGGTC
>VWZK01004356.1:798040-840132 GCA_013396935.1 Baryphthengus martii
AGGGCAGGGTAGGGTAAGGTAGGGTAGGGTAGAGTAGGGCCGGCCGCTGGCGGGTCTCGGCGAGGGCTGGCCGGCCGGCCGTCCCCCACACACCTGATTGAGCTCGTTCTCGGCGGCGATGCGCAGCTTGGGGTCTATGGTGCCCTTCAGAGCCTGGATGATCCTGTTGGGATCCATCTTCTCCTTCCCTGGCCGGCAGGCAGCGCTTCCCCGGGGACAGGAGGAGGACGAGGAGCCGCCCCCGCCGCTAGCGCCGCCGCCCCCCCGGCCCACAATCACAGGCTCCTGTCCCCCGCTCCCCCCAGTCCCTCTCTAGAGCCATTCACTGGTTTGCGACAGCTGGGTATCGGGAAACAGGCACTGCTTTACGGCCGCAGCGCCTCCTTCTGGCTTCGTGCAGAGGTCGGCGAGCGGTGGCCGCCATCTTGTTGTACGGCTAAGAGCCGGCCGGGATGGCTCGCCGTGGGTGAGGTTAGGCAGCGATTTCCAAGCCAAAGCTCTGTAGCGGAGGCGGCCGCCATGTCCCTGTACGGAACGCAGGCTGCGTAGGCCGCCGCGCCCCTCTCCCTGAGGGAACGAGCGGCAGGGGGCGGAGAGCCGCGGTCCTCACGGAGCGAACGGGCGGCCGCCGGCTCCTCTAGTTCCGCCTCTGCCTCGAGGAACGCGTGCCCCTGGCTCCGTCCCTGGAGATACCCACGGGAGGTTCGGCCGATAGGAAACCATCCCTGTCGTGGCGATGGAGGGGAACGCCGGGCCCTGCGGCACAGGATCCCGGCAGGGAGAGCACGCCCTGGCAGCCGCGGCGGGGAGGGGACGGCTAGGCCGGGGGAGGCTGGGGCCCACAGCGCTGCTGCCAGCGTACAGCTGCCACCCGTGCTGGTGCTTTGAGGGACTTCGTCTGTCGCTGCTTGGTGGCCTCTTTTGGTACCTCGCAGTGGGTGGCAGCACTGGCTAAGACACTTAGTCATTTGGTTGCCCAAAATAGTGGTTCCAGACCCTCTGCACCATCCCTCTTTGCTAGCACAGTTTGCACTTCAACAAGAAAAAAAAAAAAAAATCCTAGCTTTTCTTCTTAATAATTTACTCCTTTTTCTAGTAGTTTTCCAGCTTGCGTACCAGACTTACTGTTTGGTATTTGCTATCACCTAAGTTGTTTGCACAAGTAGTAAAGTGAGAATAGCAAGACTGAAAGTGGTGAGGTTAGTTCCATGGTGGACGAGCGATACTCGCACAGTTACCCAGATACCTAAGGTATGTGCAGTTGGACAAGAAAGACTTGCAACGTGCAACAGACACACATTTTCAGCAAGGAGCTTCCTAAAATATGCAGCTGGGAACTATGCCTCAGAGCATGTTTCTTTGTGATACTTGTCCTCATCATTATGTAAATTAGCAGACCCTGAAAATGGTTTGCTTATCTTAATGGTGTTTGTATGTGAAAGCAGGTGGAAGGTGTTTACCACTCAGGTTGTCAGAAATACACAACCACCACTTCTAATTGCAGGCATTTGTCCAGCTGTAATTCTCCAGATCTGTCCTATTTTCCCTCTTAAATCCTAGAGCGTGCAGGTGAACCAAAGGAAGATTTAAATATCCACACAGGTGCATGATCACTATCAAAGGTGCAGTTCACACACCAACAGCATGCCAAAAAAACCTCATGGCTAATACTATCTCAGTGAGCCACATCCTTCGGTTACTTCTGCAGGTGATGTTTTACATAACATCCACAAACCGGAGATGTGTTATTAACTGGTAAGAAGAATAGAAAGACTGTTTGCTGTGTTTTGGAAGAGCCAAACACAAGGGCAATTACAACATCATCTCATTAGAGAGACGCCTTAAGAATACAATTAGAGTATGTCATTTGTTCATTGTATAAAATGTCATTTCTTGTTACCGCTCCTCAATTAAGAAAACAGCAGTAACTTAACCTCAACTTACATAATTGCCTGACCTCTACTGAAGAATACTCTTCTTAGCAATGGTGAATGCACAGGAGTGCCATTTATGATAAGGAAACACCCTTCTTTAACCGAGGGGACTGTAGGGTAACGCTTGCCACATCATCTTTACTGCCACTAAGTTCCTAAATTGTTTACAAGGAAAATGTTAAAGCACCCAATATTATAATGATCTCATACAAAAAAAAAAAAGAAACCTTAAATTTGCCTCTAATTAAAGAATCTAGCTGTAAAAATTAATTGCACCTACCTAGCATTTGGAAATTGTGCGGTTTTTTTGTGGTTTTCATCACTTTTTGAGGTGGTGCAGAACACCTGGTCATTATCGTGATCTTTCTGCTCTCCAGTAAAGCAGCTCTACAGCATCTGGCAAGAAACTGTAGGTAAGTTCATTCAGCTTTTCATTTCTTCTTAGAAGCAGGTGAGAATATGTTTGGTAATCATAAAATATAAACAACAAACCAACTTGAATGTAAAAAGTATGTATTGTTAACTGTGGTAATTCTTTGTCATTTTCCTATTTTGGTTAAGATAGTAAATAAGACTAGTCCAGTGAAAACTACCCATTTTAAAGATCATGGATTGCATATCATACTAAAACCAAATTACTTTAAAGCATTTGTAGTGTTATACCTCTACTTCCTTTTCCCAAATTAGCATGTTATAGACAGTTTAAAAGCAGTGCTCTCATTTCATTTCTGTGTATTCATCTGTGGTAGGTGAATATAAAAGTTATGAAATTGATTCGTTGAAGGACTCCAGTCTTGTGGAGCTAGTGATGTAAAACGTATCTATGAAGATAAGAGCAAAATATGCTTGAAGGCTATTTCCACATCTTCCTAAAGTGGTTTTTATAATTTTACTGTGCTCACCATTTGTATTTTAAATGGCACTTTTAACACACAACATTCACAACAAGAGAAGTGGAAAAGGTTTTACACCTACGGTTTTGCTTTTAAGACCTGCTTTTCGTGCATGCAGCCATCAATGACTACCGTTGCAGGCTTTTTAGTGTACCTAGGTGCTGGGTTTTATGTATGTCTCTCAAACCTCCATAGCTACCAGTGGCTGTATTATTATAAAAATAAGTTTAGTCATTAATTGAAATATTTTTATGCAACTTGAAAAACTTTAGAATGAAAGATATGTAAGTCACTACTTATAAGCAGGAACTCATATGCCTTTTTGTTAGAGCAAAGATTCTATCAATATTTTGGGATTCATCTACTTCAAAATAGTTAGAATGTTGAGGGTTGGTTTTGTTAATCTGTTTTGCTACTCTGCAAAATAAAGAATCCAATGTAAAATTCTGAGATTTGAGTGTCAGCTGTCTAACACTGTTGGTGAGAAAAGGCCCCGTGTGAGAGAGACAATATACAAAGAAACTAAAACCAAGCAACTGAAATCCAAGTTGCACCAACATGTAAGTGCAAGAAGAAAAAAGTTGAGAATAAAAGGGAGGCGGGAAGATAAGGGAAAGCGGAGATAATTTTTTTTAAGCTCCAGACTTTCCAGGTGCACTATAACAACAGCTTTATGAAGTACTTGGAACAAGCAATCATATTTTGAAATTCAGTTGCTGAAAACAAGGATTTTTAAAGCAACCTAAGTTTGACCTCAGCAAAAATCAGACCAAGTTCCTGAAAAAGTTGCTGTCAAGATAACATGATTAAATTCGAGAACTTTGGGACGTGGAGACAAAACTAGAAAAGCCATACATATTGCAGGTTACTTGGAATCAGTCCTTTGGCTTTGGGTTGGTTTGAAATGCAGGTAGTGCTTTACCTGGATTCTACATGCAACGTACCAGCGTAGAACAACTGCTCTGTTGTCATGCCAGGCAATTTTCTCTAGGATAGCACCTGGTTCTAAGTTGTACTTAAGAGCTGATACTCATGGAAAAGTATGAGAAAAAAGACAGTGGTCCTTTTGTGTGATTCTTTAGCTACAAGCTAAAAGTCATCCAGGGTTTTCAAGGTAGGATTTACTTCATTGTAGTAAACTAATGACAAAGGGATTGGATTTGTGTTTAGCATAAAGCCTCCGTTCCGTATCAGCCACAAGCCCTCACTTGTCAGAGGGACAAACAGTCCAGAAGCTGTATGAACTAGTACTCTCCAGTCAAATTAATACTTCACAATATTTATTTTTTTTTCCCCCAAGTACAACACCACCTGGAAACATTTGGTCAGCTGATAAGCATGAAAAAGCTTATAAATTTGTAAGAAAATTGTTTATAGTTGGGAGACAAGACAGAATTAAATTGATCAGAGACTTGTGAACAAGTGTATAACTAGAGTTACCTTATTTTTATCTGGCTGTGGTACAGTATGTCTCCAATTAGAATACACACCACCTTTTCTCCACAAAGCTCTCAAATTTAATTTTCTCAAAAGACATGTGATTTGAGAAAGAGCTAGCAAGGATGATCTGCAGCAGAGAAACGTATGCCAGCCCTCCAGATACAAGGCTTTGAGCAGAGTTAAAATTCCAAAGCTGACTCCCCCACTGACTGTGTTGTCAGAGCAGCTGTAGATAACTGAGAGCAGTGAGGGAGGAAAAGGTGCAGAAGTTGTTGCCCCAGTACAGCAGAACGATGACATTGTCTGCACCACCCCTGTAGCCTGCTGGATGGAGGCTTCCTTAGCTGCAGGAAGTTAGCTATGACAATTGTGGTAGATTGTCCGTGGTTTCCTCTCACTTTCATGCACTGGAAAAAAAAACCCCACAGAAGTCAAAGGTCCGTTAGTATTTTAAAAACTAAGAAACCCTTTGTCATGGTTGAACCCCTTGAGCAGGCAGCTCAGCACCCCACAGCCGCTTTCTCGCTCCCTCCTGACGGGATGGAGAAGAGAATTAGAAGGGCAAAAGTGAAAACACCCATGGGATGAGATAAAGACAGTTTAACAGGTAAAGCAAAAGCTGTGCACAAGCAAGCAAAGCCAAATGAGGACTGCAGTCACCACTTCCCAGCAGGAGGCAGGTGTTCAACTGTTTCCAGGCTCCATCCCACAACAGTTACTTAAGTCTTTTGGTGCAGTGTGTCCCCTCCCAGCTTCTTGTGCACCCCCAGCCTAATCACCAGTGGAATGGGATGCAAAGCAGAAAAGGCCTTGACTGTGTGTGAGCACTGCTCAGCAGTAATGAAAACAGCCCTGTGTTATCCAGACTGTGTTGGTCACAGATCCAAAACATAGCCCCATACAGCTGCTCTGAGGAAAATTAACTCTATCCCAGCCAAAACCAGCACACCCTCCCACTTCAGTTCCAGTATTTCACAGGACTCAGAGAGGAACACATGGAAATTCACTCACTCCAAATCAAAACTTAGTGATAGTTCCTTACCCTTACAGTTTATCTTCAGCAGGCTGCACTGGATAACTCGACTGGAGAGAGATTAGGTGGCATCTGATTTGCATAGCAAAGACAGCAATAGGATGTTAGCCTAACTATGATGCTCCTCTCCATGTTTTAATCAAACCTGATTATCATCCTTATATAGTTAAGGACTATTACCAAGTGTAACAATTCAACCAACTTCTTTTAACAATTACCAAGGACAAATATATTAGCACACAGTATTTATATGAAGTCTATAAGCAGTGTTACCTCAAATATTTTCAAGTTGTGAAACTCACCTGTTTAATGCTTTACCCAGAAGCAGTATATTGATCTATGTGTTTAGTCTGGACACACTGAGGCAGACTGAAACTGTATCAATAAAACACTGAAATACTCTGAAATACTTTAAGAAGATGTAAAAAACAAGCATTCATCTAGAAGTATAAAGAATGAGGTGTGAGGTATCAGTATTCTAGTGTCTATCATCATGGGAAATCATACAAAGTCAGGGTTTTAGGTATTTTGAAGATTAGAATAGCAATATTCTATCAGTGGATTTTGGCCAGCTATTGGTGTGGAAAAAAGGTTTCTTGCTTGGTCTTTCACTAACTTTTTCAAACATAGCCTTAGCATTTAACAATCAGTACTAGCCTTTTGAGTTGCATCTAGTCTGAAAAGCTGGACAGCACCTGTTCAATTGTAGTTCTGTCCCCTTTCTGTAACAGATGTTAGCTAGAGCTATGTTCACAGCTCCAACTAGAAACAGTGAAAACCAGTAATTCTGGCTAAGAATGTGCTATGTGAGAAACCGACAGGATACAATTGATCATAGTTTCAGTTATTCTATGGGAAGATAGTTGTTGAGTTCCTTTAATAACAAGTATCATGCAAAAAATAGACTTTTTATTTTAGAGTAGCTGGTACCGTAGAGACGATACCAATTCAGGCTGACAAAGCCTGCAAAAATACCCCATTTTTAAAAAACATCCATTAAAGAATTTATGGTCAAATCTACTATTGAGGAATGACACAAGGATTACATTTCCTATTTCATCATATCTGTACACTTCTGCTGTGACAGTGTGTACTTTTTTAGTTAAGAACTTAAAAAATCCATCTTACACAGATGGACAGCCAACTCAATTTGAGATGTTTACCTCAAGTATCTTAAATATATGCAAGTTAGAGATAGGTAAAAGTTCTGCCAGGTCTGCCAGTAAGAAATAAAGTTAGTCTCAAAGAAATGGTAAGATGGGTCCACCAAGCAATTGTCCAGACTTGATTGAACTGAAGCATTAGAAAGCAACAAGTGCTTCCTGTAGTCACAGTAATCACATCTGAGGTGGCCAAGGGCTGAGCTTGTAAGCACTGCTTAGAAGTACCAGTAACTCATCCTTAAAACATACAAAAGCCATCACAGGAGCACATCTAATAAAACCAAGATAACTGGCACACTAAACAAAGAAACCTGCACTAAAGGCAGTGAACTGTAAAGGATACTCTGCTATATGCACAATAGGGCTCATTTATTTACTCGTCCCCATATAGAGCACCTGGGAAAGGGGTGACTGGACCAGTGCTCTACACATTTATAAAAGAAAATTAAATTCTAGCATTGCAGGTCACTTAGAAAAGCAATGAAATGAGTCTGTCCCCAGCTCCCCAGCTGCAAAGCTATTGCAAGTCCTAAATTATCCTACCACTTAGGCCTATCTACCATATTGCCATATGAACCTACAAGGAGAGTTAACAATCTCAGAAAAAAGTACTCCTTAAACTCTGGCCACTTAACCTCTAGTGAGGGTGTTCTAGAAATAAGCCTCTCTTGGCTGGAGTCAGACTTAAGTATGTTTGAAAGTACAGAATACAGGCTTAGTAGTCAATAGTTAAGGTTTAACATTTTCACCTGTAGTGGTAAAAAACAGGTTTCCCTAAATTTATCCTACTTAAACTTCTCAAAACTCACCAAAGGAATTAAACAAAGACTTGAAGTATGATCAATCACCCTCTAAAAGTCTATATGAAGATGAAATCTAAGCTTGGAATAAAACCAAGATCTTTATGCCAGTAACTTTATGAAGTCATGCCAGACAACTTGTTTTGGCAGCTTCATGGTAGCAGGGGAGAACTGTTTAAAGCTGGAACTTGTGAAACCAGTTACCAAGAAACAGCAGCTCTGTATCAGGTCTGAAGTTGATTCCATTTCGGTTTTTGCTTTCAAAGAAGCAGAAAGTCAACCTCCTTTTACTTAGCATTGTTCTAGTTCATCCTTTGATATACCAATTAGGCTTTTGCCCTAGCTACCTTAGTATTCTCAGATAAAGCACTTCCTACTGAAAGCAAACTATTGAAGCTTTCAAAAGTAGAAAGACAGTCTTTTTACTAGTTCCTACTTCCACTTTAATCATTGGAACACTGTGTAGTATTTGACATGCTGCAGCTTTGACAAGGACAGACAGTGGGGCTTTTCAGTTCTCAGGCCACAAGAGATTTATGAAATTCTGGTCTTCAGCAGTGTTTCCTACCATTTGTATTCAGGCTTTGATTTAAAATGCAAGTAGCAGGCTTCAACTACAGATACCAAGCTCCTCAGCAGTTCTCTGAAAGGAGATGAATTGGATTGCAATGCAAGTTAAGTCTCACAGGGTAGACACATTTGTGCTTCACAACTGTCAATTTTAACACTAATAAATTTCAGCTAAATCAGTGAGAGTGCCCTTTGGTGACTGTTCAGACGTTTAGGGATTTCAACTACCTCGCTACTAAAGGACAGGTGATGTGACAAAGCTAGATTTTGACAAGACATGTATTTAAAGTAAATAGTTCTCATGAAGTACATAGCATTTCATTTTAAAGTTCTTGATCTTTTGGTTAAAAAGAAGCAGGTAACTAAATCTTGAACTCATTTGCATCAAGGGAACACTCTTGAGAATGCTATCAAGCAAGAACAAAATAATCAATCACACGTAAACTATTATTGACAATTGAAGACCAGTTCTATGTAATATGCATGCACACCCATCAGAATAAGCTCAGTTTGATATATTTGGAAAAGACCACTGGCAAGATTAATACTAAAATGCATATTAACTTGTTTTATTGAGGCACAACAAGGCATTGTGAATAGCCCATACTTGAGGCAATCAATAGTGTAGTAAGCTGGACATTAATACAGTTTAGGGTAAGTGCAAACAATATACATTCACAGCTTTACTAGCAAGGCTACATCACAACTGATAAAGTGCCAAATTAGTGCTGATTCAGTACCCCAACTCCATGAGTTCACCTTGCACAACAGGACCGTCATTTCCCCCAATAGTGGAACCACATATCTTCTATAAAGTCAGTAGTAAGTGCAAAGCTAGTCCCACCCCCCCCTCCTCCAAGGTGTTTGGAGCAGCTCTTTTGTAAACATCGCACTGGATTTCAGTCCTGATAAAGGAGGTATCCCGAAAAGGTGGAGTATTTCCAGCTACTTCCATAGATGGCTCCTCGATGCAGACGCAGCCAGATCTGGTCTCCCTGGAACAGCTGCAGGACTGCATGATTACTAGCTGTTTCATGATCAGGAGCCCCATCGTTTGCATATGCTGACACTAGGACCTCTTCATTCTTCATGAGATTCACATACAGGGGAACATTTACAGCCAGTTTCAGCATGTGGAAGATGAAGACATAGGTACCATTCACTGGACAGTTGAACCTGCCAAGCTGGATATCAAAAGTTTCTCCAAGGTTGTTCAGCAACAGATCAAACACAATGGGCTGGTCTAGAGTTCCAGGGGCCAGGTTAGATGTTCTAGCGGCAGAGAAAGCAACTCTCATCTGCTGCGGGAGAGGGTAGACGTGCACTGGGAGTATGGTGGCAGCTTGACTTGTCACTGGCATATCAACAGGGGTGATGCTGCGGGAGTCTCCTTGCCCAGAATCCCCACTGTTAAAGGTTTCATTGTCTCGCTCTGGACTGCTCACCTGAGAGGAATCACTCCACCCTGCTGTTAAAGATCATTAGCAATGATTAATAAGTGTAACAGAAGGATACTCTTAAACCTGCAAGCATAATCTAAAGCAACAAGTGCATAGGCTTTGTAACAGATCTGTCTTTCAGCTGCAGCAAATTGTTGAAGGACCCCAGTGAGAAACAGAATGTTGAAGTTGGTTTATATTCACATTTGCATTCAGCAAGGTAGGCCATAACTTAACTATGAACAATTTCTCATGCGTTTAGAACAGGAGAGGACAGTAGCTTGCGATAGTTTTAGCTTTAGTATCTGCCACATACATATATCACCATAAACAGCCTATAGTAACTTCTGAGTGGAGATAAAAATCTAATTTCTGAAAAAACTGACAAAATTACCAAGAGGCAACTAGTCATTTAGTCACCTTCAAGATCTGAATTTGCACTTCAAGTTCTCAATACTACTCCTCTAGACTTGCATCCTTAGGAGGTCATATCAACTTATGATGCTAGCGTATTTTATGTCTGAAGAACTAGAATTGCTTTTAAGCTTTCTGCACCCCACTCCCTGAAAATGAAGCTGTCATCTTTTCAAATACCCAAGTTATAGTCTAGAATGGAAGCATTAATAGATCTCAGAAATTTAAAGCAGTCACTCAATTACAAACCATCATTATTTCCGTGGGAAAGAAAGAACACCTTAAGATATCCAACAAAACTAAAGTTGCTATGATATCTTAATGCTAACGAGTAGTTCTGTCAACTGTTAACTCACCACAATCTCCCATTTCTTTTAATTATCTTCTGAAGTATATTCTATGAGTCCTTCCTCAGACTGAGATGACCTGCTTTATCCTAAAAGTTTCTATGATATGCCAAAATTCCCCTTCATTCTTTAGTGATCTACTTTTCACCTGTAGCACTGCAAGACCAGCTTTTTCCAACAGTAGGATTAAATAATCTTGTTTACCAGTTCTCAAAAATACATGCTATTCAAACAGCTTAGTCTTATGTACTTATTTAGGTGTTGTGCTCCAGCATGGAAGAGTAAAGCTCTATTCCCAAACAAGCTATTTTTCATAGGAAAAAGTTATCCTAAAGTTTCTGGGATCTGACAGCTTACCCAGAATCAGGGGAGACCATGCAATTCACAGAAGCAGCCAAATGAAGGATTAGAGTTACCCTGTCTGTTTTGCTAGTCAGTTTGTGAGGAATGTTCAGTAAGGTACCATTGTGTCAGGACTCTGACATGTGAAGATACCCAATGGAAAATAGCGATATTAAATCTGCTGTTCTGCAGTGCTGTCTAAGAACAGTACTTAAGCTTCTGTCTAGCTTGGTTAATTTATACCAAGCTTGATCTGTTTGATCAGTGATAGCAGACTTTCCTCACTATTCACAATAACACTTGACTTCATCTGCTGCACCCAAGCACGTATGTACCACTGGGAACCCTTTGTCAGCCTTACCCCTTGAATTTGCTCGAGGACCACTAGTTATCCCACCTCGTTTATAGCACTGCTGGTAATTAACATCCTAAAAGAGAACAGAAATATTAGGAAGATGGCTATAAGCGAATATGAGAACAAGTGGGGGCTATAAGCAAATATGAGAACAAGTGGGGCTAACAAATATTATATTTTTCATTTGTGCTATTAATTCTAGCTCTAGAATAGCCAATGCTTGGTTTCAGAATTAAGATGTAGATAAACAGCCTTATTTATGAAAAAATAACTTTTACACTATGAAATTAAAGAGCTGTTTTGATGCCAGTTCTAGCAAGTCATCTTTTAAACTAGACACTCAGTTCAGGTCACTGAGCAGCACCTCAAGTGTCAGGTCTCTTAAAAGTCTGAGTCTCTTTAAAATGAAATACTCTTCTGTACAGCTAAAGACCCTCCTCCCACTAGGAACCTTTGATTTCTTACATGTTTATCTTCTTTTTGTTTGACCACATTCTCAGTCAGCCCATGTGGGAGTTCATTATTTTATACTACATTGAGCAGGCATCGAGCACCAACTTAATTCATGGTTAAAATACTGATGCCACATCTTATTTCAGAAATTCCCTTCAGACTAAAATTAGTCAGAGATGTTATCTGTCTGAACTGATCTTGTTTCAGCTGCTGTCTACTGTTTCAAAACAGGGTGTTGTCTAGAAAACAAAAGCTAACCTCTAGCTCATAAGGAACAGTTCACCTGTGAAGATAATGAAAAGCTACGGTATTAGAAGACTTAGCTCCTGTACAGCACTCAATGGGCTGTTGGAAACAACGTCAATACTTACCCTCTGAGAATATGGCATCCCAGCATAGTCTCTACCAGGGAACTGCAGCTGACCGTAGTTGCCATTAGTTATTGAAGATGAGCCTCTATAAGCATCAAAACCTGCTCAAATAAAGTTGATTATTCACTATCATTCTGTGTTTGACTTACAGTGCAAGTCTGGAACACAACTAGAGCTCCCTTTTGGTAGTTACCACGCATATTAAGTTATGTAATTACACATCTACTCCTCAACTCAGAATCTGGAGCAGAATCACTGCTCCTAGAAAGAATGCAGTTCATTAGCTACTGGGAATTACCCACCGTGGATGTATCAAAATTACAAGTATTCATCTCAAATCTTAACAACTGCCTGAACTACACAACTCATTGGTACATGTTCCTACAAGGTATTGAGGACTCTCAGCCCAATAACTGAAACAACTGTCACAGACTAAGTGCCTTTCCACTTTGAAGTGGAATAGGCCTCAGCTACCAACAACCTTAAGTTAGTAACTGCTTAAAGTCAGCTGAAGCTTTCTATAGTACCTCTGCAAATCAGTTGCTATTCCGCTGCTAGCTGAAACCAAACAATCCTCCCCTTAAAACTCTTCAGTTCATTAATCTGGAAGGGTTCTCCACTACTAGGAGCATGTCCCACATCCCAGTTTCTGCTAGTAATATTAAGTCAGCAGTGCTAAGCAAAGAGTATCTTGTTTTGGGCGAATACTGCAAGGGATATCTGAAGAGAATGTTAGCAAGACAGATACCGAAAAACAGAATAAAGGAGGCAAAAAGTTCAGAATGGTGAATGGTAAATGAAATAGCAAGCAGAAAAATCTGAACAATTAAGTCATGTCTATACCATTAAATAATGTAATCATCTATTAGTGAAAACTTCGAGTTTCAGATTTCATAGCCTTTTGAATTATATCTGCCAGTTCACTTGACACTCGAAGTACAGGGGCTACAAATAAAGGCAGAATGAACTTAAACTCTACAACAAAAGTCCTCAACCTCAGCACATTGCTCTTAAAGTCTTCTTTTATGACATTTTGCATATAAAACCTACATTTAATACCATGTTGTGCTAAATCATGTTCCAGAGTTACAACAGATATTTTTTAAGGTGGTAGTAGATACAGACATACCTTTGTACCCACCAGGGGAACGATAGGAATTAGCCAGTGACCTTCCACCTCTAGCAGATCCTCTGACAGCGCCACGACTGTTAAGGTAAGGCTGAGGGGGTCTGGGAATAACATTAGTCTGTGCTGGATAAAAGGCAAGGCTACCATTGCTAACAGGAACAGCTCCATCAGGTTGATAATTCACTGCTTAAAACAGAAGGCACAGATGAAGTCAAAGCTTTTGCAACTGTAGTGAGTTACCACACCTAGAAGCAAGGGCAGCATTGAGAAGTTCAGTCTGATTAAGCTGCCTCTGAATAACCTGTTCTTCTGCCTCTTTATTATTTCAATTAAGTCTAATGCTTGTTTAAGTATACTGCAGACAGCCCAGGCTGTCAGTGTAAGCCCCTAATGCTTTCAAGATTCAGTTGCATAGGTCAGAACAGGCCTGCTAGCAGCATCAAAACCAGGCTAGAAAAAAGTCAAGTAACACCTGATTAAGAATTTCACTTGGAACCAACACCATTCTGCTAGCAAGTCCTCTTTGGTCTGATAAACTAGGTCACCTCAGTGTTGACATTCTTCAAAATGATGAGAAATTCAGTATTATCTAAATAGCAATGAGACAGCTATGGAAAGGTAGATATCTGGGTTCAGTCTCTTCAACAGATATTCCTACTGCATGTTAATAGGCAGTTTGACCCCGAGCAACAGGTATTAAGAATGCTTTTGACTCATAGGGTGGTGAGTGGTTAGCTTTAAATAAAGACCTTGCAACCACAAATGTGTTTGCATAGAACCATGCTTTATATCAATCCAAAAAAATCTCAAAACTGATCTAGACTGACGGTCTAAATCCCCTTTCTGAAGTCTGTGCAGAGCCACTGCACAAGATGAGTCAAGAAATATCACATTCCATCAAAAAACTGTATAGGAAGGCTGGTGACCTGTAGTCTCAGAGACATGAAGGGACATTACAGCTAAGTATGCTTTCCTGACTGCTATGCTTGTCTTGTTCTTTGGAGCTTTCTCAATATTCATGTCTCTGACTTCACAAGACATCAGTTTATTTCTAGTATAATTCCTATGACCAAAACACAGTAGCTTTTAATGACCTTGAGTAACTTGATTAGATAGTCTCATAAATCCAGATCCCTGTCTGTCAGCTTCCTTTCATTCTGATAACCTCTTTCAGGCATATTTAGGGACTAGTTTCATTACTTGCCTGGATGCTGCCCTGTGTCCTGTGGTCTAGGCCCTCCTGCTTTAGCAGGGGAGTTGGACTAGATGATCTCTAGAGGTTCTTTCCAACTCTTGACAATTCTGTGATTTTAAATTTAGCGTCAGCTATGTAAATTCACCTGGTACAGTATCTGAATGCCAAGCAGGTAAGTTTCGTGTTGAATAAGGCAGCTCAAGAGCCCACTTACCAGAAGTTTCGTTTTCCTCAGGTCAGACTGAAAACTCATCCCAGCTTTTTTATTTAGCATTTGGCAACTCCCAGCACTAGACAGCACTAGTGTCTACTACCAGAGATCAAATTAATGGTTCCAAATAAGAGTATTTAATCATTGGTTCAATTCCAAGTGAACAGTTGTTTGACTGACAAGTATCACTGAATACTGGAGTTTCCCAGTGGGTGGGAAATTCAGGCATGTAGTGATACCATCCATGCAACTACTATAGAAGGAACTATTTTGAAGCAGCCTTTCATCCTACTAGCAGCTTTGAAATTAAATTTACATACCATACCATCAGAGTTAATGTAACCCTAATGTTAACAGGTGCTACATAATAGCATTTAAGAATTTCACTAAGTTAGAAGAATATTAATAAATTAAAATACTACTATAACCTGAAGATCTTTAAAGACTCCTTGAAGGACAGACAAGTACAATTCTCACCTGAAGAGAGAGATTCTTGTGAAAGAGGGGTTTGTTCTGCAACATGAGAAGACTGTAACTGGCATTGAGGAGGAGTCTGTGTACTTGCTGTAGAGAAACTCTGGTTATATCCTGCCGAATACGAAGAATCCTCTTTAGTTTCCTGGTCTTTACGTGGAGGCAGTGGTGCGTTCACTTTAAATACCTACAACATATTTCAAGACAAATGATTAACATTACCAGATGAAGTCTCTAACGCCACCACCCTGTTATGCCATGGTTTAAATCCACCTGCCTAGACTTCAGCCTTTTCCCTCTCAGTAAACTTACGGACCTTACTCCTGTTTACAAAGCTTACCCAAGAAACGTAGCTTGATTGATCAGAGCTACCGTATTTGATCAACCAAACAGCTATTTGCCTTCTATGGGAAATCCACTATTAAATTCACTGACTACTTCTCCTACAGCTTTTGACCTGAAGCTGGGACAGCCTATACTGATAGGATTATATCCACATTTGGGAAGAATCTGGGTCTTTATACTTGTCTTGGAAAGTGAGGCAACACTGCTATCCACTCAAATACCATGTTAGGCAGTCTTCATGCATTTGCAAAATTTGGCCTCAACTTTCCTACTTGCTTTAAGTTCCCTCAGAGTAAGTATGTAGCCTAGAGTAAGTCTTGTAACTCAGGTTTTAATATTCCAGCCTGGGCAGTAGGGTGGTATGCAGATATTACTGTTAAATCTAATCAACCAGAGTTCAGTCACTCCAGTGACTGCATTGCTTTATAGCCAACAACTCAAAATTACCAGAAGTGATGCTGTCAAAAGTGACAACTAATATCAAGATCAAATAGGAAAGAAATCTCTTCAGTAAAAGGACCTAGAGCTGTCAGCTGTACTGATGCTGAGTCTAGAAGTGTATCTGACCATTTGCCAAGACTAAACTGTCTAAACACATACCAGAGCAAAACTACAGCTAGATGCAATGAACAGCTTCACAGCTTGACAGTCCTTATTTGCAGGAGCCTCTATAATTAAAATGGGAAATGAACACTTTTTCCAGGGTCAAGAAATCAAGTACTGCCTCTAAGAGGGAGCCAGCACAGAAACCCCTATTGTTACTGAAGTATTAAGTATAAATTTCAAACCATTATAAAACAACAAATTCTCTTTAACTTTACCAGATTAATTGACAACAGTGATCCAAAGCAATTCTCTTTCTAAAAGAAACTCGAGGGTGCTGTGCCATCAGGCTGTCAACACCCACATCCTGGAGTATTTGTAGCAAATGGTCTATCTTTTTCCTACAGCGACGGTTACAGGTGGAATTCCAAAAGGGCTAGGGCTACAGGTTGGATCTGCCTTTAAGCTTCCATAAGCACAATGGCAGCAATAGGATGTTGGGACATCTGAGGACAAGTCATCAGATGCTTCCATTACTGTCACTGTACTAACACTATTTGGCAAGGAATCATCCGATTCCTGGCTAGCGACTGAAATCCAGTGGCTCTGTTTTCCTGGCAGCAATGAGAAGCTAAACAACATAGGGAAGAAACCCCTACACTGCAAAGTTAGACTGCTACCACTACAAAAGGAATTGACTTACAAGCAACTTAGTGACAGATATGTGCCAGTTTGACTCCAAAATCCTAGGAGAAATCTTGAACATCGAACATCTCTGAATTTAAGTGTATGTTCAGTGGTACCATTATGATCAAAAGCACTCTGAACAGACACTAGGTTCAGATATAATCAGAATAACTGAGACCAAGACTCCAAATCTATATCATGACAGATGCTTATTTTACAGACTGGGTCCCCAAAAAGACTCTGGATTTCTTGATCATAGCACACTGCTATTTCTCCGCTTCATGAAAAATCAGCATCTAGCCACTTGGCATAATTGAAGGAGATCTAACTTAGAAAGAACTATCTCCCCATCATCGCTTGCCTTATTTATAAGGTGTATCAAAATTACATATCTTTGGAACCTCTTAAAAATACAGAAAACCAAAGAGAAAGCCATGGTAGTGATTTACTACAGACCATACCAGGCTGTCCTCTCAAAGGCTATCAGCTACCTTCTTCCATCAAATCCTACTACAAATGTCTCAATACTGCAAGATGCAGACTGCCCAACAAGTTGAAACGGAGAATGCCTCTGGAGAATCTCAAAGGCCTCTTCCTAAGCTTGTTTTTGAGCAAGAACCTTAAATGAAGGTTTCTAGCATTTCCTAAAGAAGGCAACAGAAGAGTCAATAATATTCCCTTCCCTGTATTAGGTCTTAACAGCTAAATGAAACTCTTCCTCTGAGTCCCTCTGAGCATGCACTGCAGGCTACCAGAAAGTAGCAGTGTTAGTAATATTAGAGAAAGTTAGCAATGATGTATGGCCTGAAAATAGCATCTACTTGCAAGAAACACCACACTTGGTCTGTGTGGACTATTCCCTAGACATCTAGATTGACTACTTGTTAATGAGATAGCATAGTGAGCTACACTAGTCTATCAAGGACACATTTTCCGTTATTCCAGTGGACTGAGTTTTATCCCAGTAAAGCAGTTTAGAAACCAGCAAGACAGGTTCAGACTTCAGAAAGCTTTTAGTCCCAACAGTTATAAATTTCAGGATTTCTTCTCTTCTCTGCAGTCTTTATTATTTGAAATCTATATGTAAAAACAGTTTAAGTACAGTCAACTTTACCTTGGGGTACAGCCATAAATGCTGATTTCAGATCTTACTTCTCCATCTTAGTTCAAGGCTAAGATATCCCAGTATTAGATTTCAGGACTGTACAGAGCAAAGCCATGGCTTCTGTTCTTGGATGATCTGGTTTAACTTCTGAAGGCTTTGGGGAAACAGAGTTCTAATCTAGGTTTTTAACATTAACACATCAAAATAATCTATCAAATTCTGCCCTCTAGCACAGAGGAGCCAGCTCTCCAGCGTTAGGACTAAGTTGTTAGCACTATTGTAATTTATTCTTCTGTGGCCTCAAGTTGCATACTTACAGTCTGCATAGCCTGAAAGGGAGCTGCTGTTATTGTGACAGAACTGCTACTTGCTGGAGGAGACTGAAAGCTTTGCGCCGGTGGTACTGATGACATGGAAGTGCTTGAAGTAGGCAATGGTGACTGGGGCTCACTTGGGAGGGGAATAGTTGCCTGAGGGAAGAACAAATGTAATAAAAGGTCACTTGATAGTTATCAGGCAGTAACAGAAGCAGTTAATTTGTTCTAAAGCCTAGACTGACAGAAGTCAGCAGTTTCTACAGGATGACATTTGGACATAGTAGAGCTACAAAATAGCTTTTGCTTACAATTTCAAATCTTGCTGTGCATCCTCAGCAAACAGTACTTCTATTGCAGTCTCTGCTGATTAAGTGAAATGTGCCTATGAGCTACTATACATACCACTCATTGTAATAATTTCACAATAAAGAGACATTAGGTATTTTTCCCATCACTAAAACAGAATGCCTTCTGTTCCATTTATTGGAAAATTATTCTCTGGCTGATAGTAAAATTGACTTGTCTTTTCCAATGGAACTCAGGAAGTTCAGAGGGTTTGATTTTTCCCTCCCAACTGAAATTATGGTTCAGATTAGAAACAATGCTGAGTTGTCCAGACAAAGTATTAACCAGTATTAAGTCTCATCTGTGCAGATGGCAAAATGAAGTGTTGATTTAGAATACCAGTATATCAGAAGTCAAAAAGCACATCAGGCTCTAGACACATTTCAGCAAACAATATATTTACCTTGCCTGTATTTATGATAGCTCACCTGGGCAATTTCAATCTTTTTAGGAATCAGTGGCTCAGAAATACGTGAACTTGTCTGGTACAGTGGCTGGGAAGCATATTTCTCAGTCTCTTGAGAAAGCGATGCTGATGCCTAGAAAACATAAATGCACCTGCTATTACAAGAAGTATTGCAGAGAGCACAAATTTCTGGTATAGCTATCAAATACTAGTGCCTACATTCAGATACGTGGATTTTGAAAGACCATGACAAATATTAAGTCCAAAGTAAACACACTAGTCGTCTTAGCCAAAGTAATTAGCTTTAGAGATTCAGACTTAGATTACCTTTCTTACACAACAGGTTGTACAACTAACCCTGTAAAGTCAGATAATTTTAAGAACTGGAAATTGCTTCAAGCGGTTATCTACAACAAAGTCTGTCACACTTGTCTCACTGAATTAAAGGGAAAAACATGTCTGGTGTTAAGCCCCGCTAAGCTCTGTCAACCAAGGCTTCAGAGCCAAACTTTTGCTTGCTTTTGCAAAACCTGCGTGTTGTATAGTTAGCTCACACTTGTAACACCAAGTCTAAAAATTGCTTATATTAGATAGGCAGCCTGGTGCTAAAGGCTACAAGTCCCCTTCTCACCATGCACACCATCACAGGTGCATCAGACAAATCTGGTATGCAAGTGCATACCAGGAGAGTGCACTGTCACCATGAACTGTACTCCCTGCTTGTGCTGGGAACCAAAAGAAAGCATATCTACTGTTTTTCATGGAAAGCAGGACTGGAAAAGAAAGACACCATGCTTCAAGCCTAAGGGACTAGAGATATGCCAGACACAAGCAATGCTGTTTTACAAAATTGTTTGGAATAACTCAGCATTCTACTAAATCAGATGTTCCACATTAAAGCACAGCACGAGTCTTCTGGATGCATATTAAACAGCAAAACTGTTTAACCCTTGTCAGCACTGGAAGACTTATGACATCGTAAAAGTGAGAGAAGGTGTCAAGAATCAGGCCAAAACTGCTGATTCAACAGGCAGCAAGACTAATATCCCTGTTGAGACTGAGAGTCAACTATAGAGTATACCAAAGGAACAGAGTAAATGCTACTTGCACAGTATACTGACAGCACATACATCCACAAAACCAACATTTAAAAAGCATTAACATGTCCTCATTGTGATCTACAAACACTATCAGAGAATCCAACAGGAGACAGGTGTGTTTCTGAACACAGCAACACATTTATGCAGATCACGGTCTTGAAGATCTTGCTAAACTGAAACACTATTTGCAGGTCTACATAATGTTCAAATGCTAAAGATTTAACTGCACAAATAGTCAAGAAAGCAAAGTTTGGGGTCTTGACTGAACATCAGGAAGTCAGACTCCCAGTATTTCTTCGGTTAGTGCTTGAGAGAACATCTCAGTCTTCAGCTTACACAAATCTGCTGTTTCATAATATCCGTCCCAATTTATGTATCCTCTATGTTGTCATTAGAGGGAGTATTCTACACTGTAACCAAACCAAATATTTATGCCGCTCATACATTCCCACAAGAATACACACCACACTTTGTAGTCTGCATTTTTCATCCCACACTCTTCCTGTTTCAAGGGGTGGACTGTTCACTTTGCCTTCATGCAGTTTTAGGAAGACTTCCAACCATCTTGAAGTATTCCAGAATGCAGGCTATGCTACTGCTGTTACTTGCATTCTGTCCCTGTATTGTTGTTCAAGTATAGTTATTCAGGACAAGTCCAACAACAGCTTTCTGTTAGGACTAGTTATTACACATCTCTGAATGCCTGTGAAACCCAGGGCATATTACCTGTGGTGCCTGCGGTGTCACCAAGTCTTCTGTTTCAGAGCCGGAAAGAGCATGATCAGCAGATGCTAGGGAAGTATTCGAACCATGCAGTGTCATGGAGGAAGCAGCAGCCTTACGAGAAGAAAAAAAATGGGATTACGTTTTGAAAGATTATCTTAAAAGTCTGGGTTTGCTGAAATTGACACTCTGGGCATTTCCAAGTAAACCTCAGAATGAGGCAGGAGCTGAAGTGATTTGACCAGTTAGTGTAAGTTTCTTAGAAAGTCTTGTTAGTGGCAAGGAAACCCTTTTACAAGCCGAGCTAACAAGACAGGCAAGCACAGTAAGTGAATTTAAGGTTCACTTAACCATGGCTGTCAAAGCCTGAGACACTATCTCAAGTGAGAATCTCAAAGATGAAGACATGCACTATCTAGGAATGAAGCAGCATGCACACAACTAATAGCTGTGACTTGAATCTACAGGTTAAACTATTTCAGCCTGTTCTTCAACATTCATTTTATTTGCAGCTTCAAACATTTGTTGCTGCTTTTCAAGTAGAAGTGCAGCCAACTTTGTCAGCATTTGAGTGATCTTTGACTTGCTAGCTACTGATTTATATGAAATGTGGCAACCCTATCAACAACAAGAGAAGCAATTACAGTACTAAGTCTAATTCTGATGAATAGCTATATCCTTGGCTACAGCTCTCCCTCTTCAGGGCAGTCTTAACTTCAACTTACTTGAAGTGGCTGTTGAAGAAAATCACTCTGACTTGGCAGTTTCTGTTCTTTTGAAGCTGTAAAAACACAATGGGTTAGCAACATCTACTTTCACATTCAAACATTACATGTCATTTCAGCATGCAGTTCTGCTTTGAGAACACTTGGTGTATGAAGATGCACACTGTTTAGTGTGGGCACTGCAAGTATTTAGACTTGGCATCAGTAAACTACACACAAATGAAAGCCTCGGCCTTTTACAGGTATTCAATGATAAAGATATCTTTACCACGAAAGAGATACTTTTATTAAATATTTAATTACCCACCTTCTAGATAAAAAAATCTGAGTAGTTGTGTTTTACAGCCAGAGAGCCACCCACTTTCTTACCGTGGCCCATTGTAGGAAGTTCCAGTTTCCTAAGGGTAGCTAGATAACTGCTCTTCACCTTGAACTCATTCAAGGCTTCCAGACGAATTTGTTACACAGTTACAGCATGTTAGTTCTGCAGCTGGCTTCTGATGCACACACAAGTCAGTGATTCCGCAAGCATTCCATTTCCAGGCAGCTGTACCAAGTTAACTCATCCTCAGCAACAGGTAAGGAAGTAAGTGGCTCAAGATGCCTTTTTTTTAAATCTGACACATATATATCTTGATAATTAGACAAGCTGTTTTCACCAGGCCTAATGATCTACAGACCACACAAACTGTTAGCATTTGCAAAATCTTACATCAATTTACAGGTCTAGTGTTACCTACCTACAGGACTACTTGCTGGAGTAACTGAGGGTGGTTGGGATGAACCAATGGCACTTGGTGAAGCTTTATCAAAATCCAGAATAGATTCCTTTTGAAAAGACGTCAGTCAGGACAAAAAAAATGTTAAACTCTAGATACAAATGAGAAACTCATTTGACAAGTTGCTGTTAGCTAATCAGAGCTAGATGCATTCATTCAATGCAAACACGCCTTGTCAGCACTGTTCTCCCTAACCCAGGGGGAACGGGAGCCTTGTGCTAAAACAGCAGAGAAAAAACCAACAACATACTTGCATGAAGTTGTAGGTCCCTTGTATCTGAGTCATCAGATCCTGAAGTTTTTCCCTTCTCAATACTGGATCTTTTGGAAGAGTTGAAGTAGAGCAAAATTCTGCAGCTGGCTGATGAACAGGTTTAGGCACCTAATAAGGAGAAATGATATTAAATCTAATACTGGAAGCAAGGCAAGCTGCCTTATCCAACATACTCTCAGAACAACCTACAGATGTCAGACATTATGGGCCAAGGAATTCTGTGCTGTTATTGATACTTCCCGAACCAAGCTTTCACTTAGTTAAAAAAAATCAGCTTACTGTTACCGCAACTAGTTAAGCCACAGAATTATTTCACTTCATTCAGTTTCTTACAGTCAAACATACAGAAGGCAATAAGTCACCCACATTTAGTGCAAAATTAGGCACCTCCATTTAAGGAAATGCACATATTTAAGGTCAAGGCTTAAACTTAAAATCAAAGCTGCATCACTCAAGGTTTAAACATACTGGTGTGGGCTCCACTGGGAGGAAGTAAGTACAGCTCTTAAATAGGATGGCATTTCCAGACATTCTGAAGAAACTGCACCCAAGAGATAGATTGCAGGCAGGTTACTCAGGATTAGACCAAAGTGTTTCCACTAAACAAGCCAGATACTTCCAAGGCACCAGCTCCTCCAGAAAGTACCATATCAAACTTTGAGAAGTTTGGCATGAAAAATACACCTGTGCTCCCACATGGAAGCCTCTGTAGCTAAACAAGGACTTCTGCAAGGCTTTGATTGATTCAGATGGTCCCAACCCAACTGATTTAGAGAGAAGTGTTTTGTCAGAGAAGAGGTAAGTGTAAGGTACCAAAACACACAATAGTGAGCTCCTTGAATAGCAGAAACCCTGTTATTCACAGAGCAACATTAGACTGTCTAAATAATGTAACATGTCTTTTGAAAGTACCTTGGGGAGGAGGTAGGCTTCTTATAAGTATTTTAAAAACATAATTTTTAGTGATTCTCTAAAGTTTTGCTACTCCTATGTTTGTCTATGCAGCTAGAGGGAAACAAACCTGAAGACATGAAGTATTTGCATTATTTCAAGTGACCCAAACGCTGAGACACAAGAACATGTGAAAGCCTTTACCTTCCTGCAGTGTAAGTATTTGTCTTTCTAATAGTAGGTTACTACTTCAATATACCGTATAGCAACATAGTTGAGTATTAGCATAAAGTCATTATGACTATATGGCAGAAAGGTCATGACATTTAGTTGTCACACTAAATTCAAAACAAATGTATTATCAAATCACTTTGTCCATTATTTGTCCTACAAGCCCCAAAACACTCTTGCATTTCTTCAACAGTTATCTGAAAGTAATCACAAGCATTTGCAAACATTCCAATAGCATGCACAGGGAAGAAGTTTCTTGTGGTTCACAAAGCACAATCCACAGACATGCAGCGCATCATTAACTCTAGAGGACTCCATTTCTAATAGCTATGTGGCCCACACAATGGCTACCTGTTGAACTCTGAGAAGCTTTAGAGCTAAAAGAGCACCACTTTGCACTACTACCTTAATTAGTATTTGATGCACAAGCATTACCTTTAACTACTGACTATGCAAGTTTATATTGCTGTAGAGTTTCCAATAATGAACTAAAGCTATTAAAGACTGAAAGGCAAAATATACAGTAGAATAGAGTTAAACCTCAGAAAGTTATAGATTAAGTTACTAAGGAGTCAGAATCTTCCTGTCAGTTTTTTTCAGCCTTTACTTAGAAGCAGACTTAAGCTTAAAACACTTGTTGTTGTGGTAAATCCATTACAGGTTAAACTCGTTAATGCTTCTGTTACACTCTTCCTCCTCGCTACACTTTACTAAGACACAAGTACACTACCAAACTGTTTCTCTATGTTTGCAAGCAGAAAACAGAAGCTTTTCACCTTTAAGTCACCTAATCAGGTCAAGTCTGACAGTGACTGAAGTCATTAAGATTGTCCACTAGCTACCTAAGTTAGACTTGTACACTGAGCACAAACAAAACAGCCTCAAGAGCACAGAAGCAGAAGAGACTGCAGTGTTTCACTTGGGCTTGCAGAGATGATACAATCTGCTATGTGCTTTCAAAATTTGCTAGTCTTCATCTCCTTCCCCAGCTCACACTCTGGTGCATTATGCTGGTAGCATTCTCTACTTCAACTGGAAGAGTAAGCATACAGGGCTACGTATATGGTATTAGGGCTTTAAGCCAGTATTGAAACACTGAGACTCTCCATTCTTTAGAAGTTTTGTAGCTTTGTAGTTCCTGCAAATATTAAAAAAGACCAGCCAAAAGTAGCTATAGTGAAATTACCTCATTGATTTCCTGTTTTGCTGGTACTTTGGTGTTCAAAGCCAGATTAAGCACAATACACCACTTATATGAAGTAGTATCAGAAAGTACAACTCAACCCAAAAGATATCTTCATTTTTTAAAAGATTGGTTATGGAAGCTGACAGTACACTTGACTCATTTGATACACTTTTGATATTTGGATTTATCAATAGTTACTAAGCAAAAAGCCAGCTGGTGCTTCACTATGGTCTATGTAAACCAAAGTTTAAATAAGTTAAAAGTATACTTTCAAGTAATTCAGCAATCCATCTTAAGCAACCTCATATTCCAGCATTTAATTTAGTTTAATTTTGCTGACATGCACTCCTGCACATTACTATGAAGACTCCTACGCAGTTTGCAAATTTCTCAAGGCCATCCTTTTTCCTTACTGCATCACAGTTTTGTCCACCATTCAAGCCATCCATCTGTCCACCCTATCTAAAAAACAAGAGCTCCATCTCATCAGGAAGCATTTTGCATTTCAGCTTTAAGGTAATCTGACACCAGAAATTCCAAGGCATCTTAAAGAGCTTGAGACTATTGCAGGACTTCAGATAGTTTCAGCTACAGTAACACTAGGCAAAGGTGGGTGCTCAACACCTACTTGTGCTCAGAGTTACTCAGTGAGGTACCTGTACCACCACCACCACCACCAGCGGACACAAAACTCTACTCAGCTTAAGTGTAAAGATGAATTCAAGCTGAAACACCTTAATCCCATTTTGTTACCCAGTGCTGCATGTTACATACTCTTTTAATTTCATGTTCAACCTTCTGTTTGCGCTCCCGCCTCTAGGCACAAGAACATACATTTGTCAGTTATGCCAAGTTCACCGACAAGGTTTAAGCTTAATCATTTGCTTTGAGTGATATGGAATGAATTGATGCCTGCTTTCGTGCAGAAAAAAGGTAATAGTGCTAACAACATTGCATACAAGAGAATTGCTCAATACCCCATATGTTCTTCCTGAAGTCTAACTATAGATGAAACCCATGATACAAGCTGGTAGACAAAGCAGAGTTATCTATTTTCAGTTATCAGAATTGTTGCTCCCCAAGTGCAGGTGAGAAAGAAGGTAATGCAGCTAGAGGCTAGCAGCCTGCTCAGCTCTCAGCCCTGCAACAGCTTTCATTTTACATTTCTAAAACAAACTATGCTATTGTTACTCTCCAGGACAGCAGTATGGTTTATGCATTCATCTGGAAATACATATTTAAGCCCCTGTACAGTTGGTATTGCTTGATCTAGATGTTAGATCTCTCTTGGATCAGCAGCTATTTTAATCAAAAGCCAAAAAAAATTACTGAAGTGCTATTTGCATGTAGCTGCAGACAAAGTATTTGATCCCTGGATGAGTCATACCTACTTTGTACTGGTAACAGTGGACAGAGCTAATAGCTCGGGATGAAGTTAATGCTTCTGTCTTACGCATAAAGCAGTTATTCAAGGCTCCAACACAGCAATACTGTGTTGATATAAAAACAAAGCACACCATCTTGCTTTTCAAAGATAAATTTTAACTGCCAGAATTATTTCCCCCGAGAAAGAATGAAACGGGAGTCTAAATACAGGCCTACAAAACGCACCTTATAAAGCCTCTGCTAACAGGTGGCTTTAGTCCAACACACTAGTGTCAAAAGCTTACAACAGGTCATACTACATATGTCAACTCACTTCTTTGGGTTCCATATCAAACTTCTTTGGCCCCATCTGCTCCTTTGGCCCAACACTTGCCGCTCCCCAGGACTTCGGAGGGTTCTGTAACTGCTGTGATGACACTTGCTGCTGCCTGTCAGCTTTTTCCCAAGCCTCTCGAGTCTCCTGCTTCTTTTGTTCTGGCTCCTCCCTAACATGTGCAGCCCAAGCCTTCACAGGCTCCTGCTTCTTTTGCTCTGGCTCTTCCCTAACAGGCATTTCCCACGATTTCATAGGCTCTGGCTTCTTTTGTTCTGGTTGCTCCCTACTTTGGGTTACCCAAGGTTTTGGAGATTCCTGCTTTTGTTCTGATTCTTCCTTAACTTTGGTGACCCAAGGTTTTGGGGACTCCTGCTTTTTCTGGTCCTGCTCTTCCCTAACTTTTGCTACCCATGGCTTAGGTGGTTCCTGTTTCTTCTGGTCCTGCTCTTCCCTAACCTTTGCTACCCAAGGTTTGGGGGGCTCCTGCTCCTCACGAACACGTGCTACCCAGGCCTTTGGAGCTTCTTGCTTCTTCTGTTCTTCTTCCTGAACACGGGTCTCCCAGGGCTTTGTAGGCTCATGCTTCTGCTCCTCCTCTTTGCCACGAGCTTCCCAAGGCTTTGGAGAATCTGATCTTTTTGGTTCTTGCTGCCTAACACGAGCTTCCCAAGGTTTTAAGGTCTCTTGTTTCTGCTTCTGTTCCTTTTCTTCAATATCAACAAGCATTTCCCAGGACTTCAGAGGTTCTTGCTTTCTAGCACACTCAGCTTCCCAAGATTTGGGCTCTTCTGGCTTCTTGATAGAGTATTCTGCTTCAGGCAAATAACGCCTGTTGAGAAACTATACAGACCAAAGAAACTTAATGGCTCCCAAGAAAACATTTTGCTACTACAGTTCAGGTCAGTTAAGTTAGGTCACCCAGCTACTGAAAATTTCTGACTAAAAGCAGAGCCTAGACAGTTTAAGCACTAGCCATAAAAACTACGTGGACAGCCATGGCTTCATCCTACACCACCAGAGACTAGGTTTGCTTGGCATGCCACAGAAGCATGAAATAGTTCTGAACAGCACAAGTGGAACATATTTGAGCTGAGTGAATCTATTACCCTTACCCTCAATGCTAACTGGTGTTCCTAGGCAGAGAAAAGATATTTTCAAGTTCAATTGTGATTTTGATAAAGGTATCTCATCTAAAATGATGTGGTACTATATTAGTTGACATTCTGCTAAACATAGCAGCACCACCTCCCCCAAATTCTTTGACCCAGCAACCAAGTATAACCCTCATTCTCAATGGAGTTTCATACTAAAAAAGTTACCGGACGCTCAGATTTAGTACCACTGGACTTCAACTCCAGGTTTACTATCAGTAAGTTTAAGAGTTCAATGAAGATGTCCTTAAGTTTTCCTGAGTTACCACTTTGTCCTAAAGTAAGTGAGCTGAAGAATGTGTAAGGCTCACTGGCTGAGTTTTTTTTTCCTGACAAGTCACCAGAAAAGCTTTACACTCAGGTAACAGTGTTATCAGTAGGTTATGAACATTCTTCTGGAGCACACCCTCTAGTGGGATACCTCAGAAACAGGGATTCAGCATTTCAAGAACGATTATTTCCACTCACAGGAAGACACCCCTCCCCACTTTTTGAACCAAGTCTAAGTTTTTTTTGCTATTGCTGGTTGAAGCTTGAGTACTTAACTCGGGAGCCTGAAGGGCTGTTGAAACAGGTCTACAAACCCCTGTGCACACAAGTCTGTCTTGGGATCACTACTTCTTTGTCAAATCCGAGCAAGATCTACATCATTCAACTCCAGCAATATCAAGTCTACGGCAATAAGCTTTTAGAGATAGCTTTAGTAGATGTGTATTTCCTCGATCTCATAGCAGGCAAAAGATCAGCATGTTTCCACTCTAAAGGCTGATGCTTTGGTTTATTCAGGAAAGTGCCAGACCATTAAAGTACTATAGTGCTTCACGTAATCATGTCCCATTTATCCCAGAACACCCCAGAGAAGCCATAGATTTGGGGTTACAAATAGAAATGCAACCAAGTCTTTAATGCTTCCTACATAAAGCAACACCTCAGTTGCCGTTCATACCCTCTTTAAGGTTAAATAAGGGCTGTAGCAGTGCAGTTATGTTTCTGATAAATCAATACTAAAGGAAAGCAAATAGCAGTGAAGTATCTTACCTCCTGGGGCTGTATTTCAGACTTCATAAGCTCCATAATGGATTCTAGAGAGAAGATGTTAACTTGTTTCAACCGATCAAATGCAAAAAGGCAGACCAAACAGTAGCAAGTCTTTAATTCTATTTAAATAGTAGTGTCAATTGCTAAATCAGATATTCTGAAAGCTCAGCTTGTCATTCAATGTACTGTTATTAGACGAGCTTTTATTTTCTGATTGTTTTACATTTGCAGAAGTGACACAAGAAACATTTTGTAATACCCATAATTTGATTACTGTAATTTGTAACACTCCCTGCACAGGACACCTCTCATATCTTCAACATGGACACTTCCTCAGAAGGTAAAACCAACCTATTACTATGAACTAGATTTTTTTTCTACAATATTAGCCAGAACAGGACTGCAAGCCTTGCAGCTTCCATTGTAGTTGCTACGTTGCAAGTAAGCTACAGCACAGGACTAGATTTAGTATCAAGCTATGCAAAGTCAATTCTCAGTTCAATTTTATCCCAATATTAAGATACAGAAACTGAATCCTGTAATAGTCCACCTGGTTCTTTGACAGACTCCCCTTTTGATATCTGTCTTGTTCTCTCAGATCTTCTATTTGCCTCTTCTTCCAATTCTTTTGCGGGCACAGTGGTGCGAGGAGCTGGAATACTTTCAAAGTAGCCAGAGTCTAGAAGTTTGGATAACAGGTCCTTCATGTGTTTATCTAAAGAGTAAAAACTCATGATGTTAAGACACGAAAATTTGAGATTAATGGGTGGTCAGATAACAGATCAAGACTTTACTTTCTCCCTTTATATAAATTGCAACTTCACACATCTTAGTTATAGCAATAAATTCTTAGTAAAGTATTTGTTAAATTGTTCTATATTACAGCTGAAAACATCTTCACAATCTAGAGGTAAGACTGCAGCTTGTGTTTAAATGTATGCAAGGGAAACACTGAGCCACCTGGTCTCCCACATGCTTAGGAAGGGATTTGTTTACCATCTAAGCTAGCAAGTGTTGATTCTAAAGCATGTTACGCAGTCCACAGCATAAAGCTTTTGAACTTTACTTGGTCGCTATGGTACAGCCCTACAAGACCCTCTTCGCAGTGACAGGATGGTAAGTCTCAGAAGGAAGAGTTAAGAACTGCAAAAATAAGCAGAGGGAGAAAGCAAGAGACTATTCCAGACCCAACTTAATCCTCTGAAGTTTTGGAAAAGAATCAAAGTTGACATGGTTGAAGAAAAACAGTGTACTCTTGAGAAGCACTGCCCAGTTACCTCCTTTATGCAAACAAAAAGAAAGAAAGAACAGCTTAAAGTAGAGAGTAAGGCCTTGGAAGCAGCAGTAATACTAGGAATTGTTTCAGAGGAGTTAGAGACAGGGCAGCCTTGAGAACAGGAAGAGCATTCAGCAAAAGATCACTCCTGTCTGTCACAACCATATGAACAAGAATAGTAGCTCAAATTTAATATGGATGTAAACAATTCTTCCAAGGCAATAAATACTCATAAGAAGCCATAACAGTTTAGTCTGAAGTTTCGCTTGCACACAAAAGTATGCAGGATTGACACTAAAGGGACAGAGACACTGACAAAAGTTTAGATGATAGTGGAAAAGCTACCAAAGTCTAGAGTCCAAGACAACCAGGCAACTATCAGTTAATGTCAACAGATACAAGGCTGAAGTTACCAGCCTGTAGCAGTACAAGGCCAGCTCATGCTTCGTGCAGAGCTATAGGGAAAGAGTTAACACTTAGTTGTCAATTCAACTATCTGTATGTGGAAATTAGGGTACACTAGTGCTCTGGTCTAAGTTTCAACAACATCGTTGTCAGTGTCAAATGAAAGATTACTGCCACACAGCCGGGACACGATTGGAGTAAACAGGAGAAGCAAGGTCTGTTTGCAATAAGAAAGACTCTACAACTTCAGCAAGGACGCCTTCCTCACAAGCAAGTTCTAAATAGAACCACAGAACATGTATGTTAGCTTACAAAGGGGATTTTTGAAACTAAGCCACAGATAGATAGAAGAAAATCGGTACAGCTCCACAGATTTTGGTGTGCTTAAAAAGTGAGAACACTTGCAGCAGGTCAAATAAGACCAGACCATGCATGACCAGATATTACAGCAAGTCTCATTAATGGACTGTCCTTCCTTAGTGTGGTATCTGTTGTCTGACTACAGTGCAGGATGTAAACCTGGAATTCCCATAAGAGAGAAGCTTCCATGCTGTGGGGCCAGCAAAGCTTTGTAATACACATTAGTATGCTCAAGTATTTCATGGTTGGGAACAGTCTTCCAATCTTAATCCATTTGCACTTAACTATCCAAAAAGCTTGTCACTTCTGGCTTTGAGGTATTCATTCATCAGCTTTTGAATTACTACCATCATTATTTCTCAAATAGGTGCTCGTACATCGGTAGAAGAGCAAGTCTTTCCCCGGAAAAAGAAATCGTGCTGTACTGCTATTAATCTGTGCTTAAAAACAGAACTTAAACAGCAGTTCATGCTTGAATAACTGAGTTACACAAAGCACTTGAACACATGTGAAAGGCTACTAAATTAAGCACTTTCATTGGCTTTCAGATGTTTAAATAGCACTCAAATTTCAGATCTAGAGTTATTTCTGAGATGACACTCACATGTTGTTCCAACCACAGGTTTCTCACTTCCTTCTAGAAGGTCCCAGAAGTAGAGAGATGATTGTTCCATCTGGTCTTCAACACTAAAACAAATGACAGTTTTACCAGGCAGAATCATAGCCAAGACCAAGTCTTGCAATATCCCAATACTGCTCACTTTAAGACACTGACTAATGTTTAGCCTTTCAAATGAAAGCCCTATACATAGACTGATTTCAAAGTCCATTAATCACTACTGAAAGTGATTCATCTTTGTACATGATTTAATCTATCAAATATAAGCTCTTCTGTTGGCAATTAAGACAGAGAGCCTAGCACTGGCCCACAAGACCATATGGCTGGACATCATTCCAAGCCAGGATTCCCAGACAGGGAAACAATTGCTGTTTCATCAGCTGATCACCGTGTTTATTGGATGCATATGTGCAGGGGCCACCATCGATAGTTCCTGCCACTCTTAGTGGTTGAGAAACTTTGACATAGGTCCATCCATCATCCACCCCACACCCTCCAGACAATGGATTTTGAAGTTCACCATGATGAAATTTAATACCCCAAAGGAAAGGATTACGCTTCTGGTGGAAGTGTATTTCTAGTTTATTTTCATTGTAATAAAGTTATTTCAGTGGGATGAGAAGCTCCTCTTTAGTAGCTTTTTCTAAGCAGCTGTTCTTTAGAAGTTAAGAGAAAAGATTAGGCAAGTTTAGCATATGTGACAAGCTATTAGAAGTTTTACAAACTTAAGTCATGTTTGACTAGGGAAATAAATACTCCTACCCTTAAAACATTTCAAGTTACCACCTAATAACTATTGTTTCCGTATTTAAATACAATTCTTACTACACTATCTTAAAAACAGGCTGGTCATGCTAAGCAGAAGGCATCATAGTACAAGCACAGCGCCAAGTTAGAACTGAAATACATTTGTTGACAACTTATCTTGAAATGTACGACATTTTGTGCAGGGGTATCAAAGACTTCAGTTAAATTTTTAAAACTACGTTGAAGCTAATAGCAAGAAAGCCTCAGGATTACCACTTTATATTCCTTTGGAAGGAAGAAGCATATCTGGATCATCATGCGAATGGAACAGAGTTTTCCTGTTTCTTCACTTCATGAAGAGTGAGACCTCAGGGAAGCAGCAGACCACTAGCCTCCCTGCTTATGATGGTACTGGACACCTTGTGGCGCTGAGGGGAGATGGCAGGGCTCGTATGCAACTCGCACAACTGAGGTTGTAATTACTGCAGCTTTCCTTTAATGCTCAGAGTTAGGTCAATCTGCTACATTCCTAGTCTAACTAAAGCAAGTGCACTGAATAGAATTTTGATTAGCATCCCAAAACACAGCATTACAAGACATGGCAGTGTCAGACAGAGGGCTTTTACCATAAGGAATGAAGCATACCAATTAGACTACAATCTTGAACTTACCTCAAGTTCTCATTTCTTTCTGGACATGTCAGTTTTGCAAATCTTATGAGGTAGTCTAGTTCTTTAGAAGGCAAGTATATTGCACCATTCACACCACCTTTGAAATCTTTCTGAACATGCTCTAGAGTAAAATTCTGCAGCACATACTGGACTTGAAGTATTGTACGTAGTTTTTTCTTCTCTGCTTCAAGCTTCAGTAGACTCTCTCTTCGCTGAGCCTTCCTCTGTGCTTTCAGCAGCTATTTCAATACACAAATTCAACAGTTAAGAATAATGTTTTAGTCAAGATTCTACAAAAACACACTGAGTTCCAGTATCAATCATCCTGCATTGATCAAAGTCACTATTAATTTTGGTTAGATAACAGAAGCTCCTAACTCCCTTCAGATCTTTCAAGCTCCTCCGCTGGAAAAGCTCCCCATTTATCTGTAATTCCCTCCACATCTAGCTTTTAGTCAAACTGGATAGTGGTAATTTCACTTGCGATATGCATATGTGATATTTAGATCCTGATTATGCCTGCTAGCTGCTTTATAGTAACAACTTTCACAACTCAATATAAGGAATCGGTAGAATTGATACCAGTGCACAAAATTAAGCCCAAGCTAAACTAACATTTATCACATGAAGCTGAAGTGATGCAGAAGTTGTCTCAAATCTCTCCTAGTGAGACAATTGCCTCTTCACTTTCAAATACTCCAATTTAAATGGTACAGCAGAATCCTGCAGTTGCGTTATTTGTAAAAAGCACTCATTAAATAAGCAACAACCCAAGTTGTTGCCATACACAGCCCTCATGCATTTGAGGAGAAGTTTCTCATGTACTAATAGAATTACGCAGCAGAAGGCACCCAAGTAACTGCAGAATTTAAAATGCCTCAGTATGGGGTATCTTTAGTTTCTTAGAAAGACCTACACAAATTCAGTTTTCTAGAACGCACTCTAAAGGATATAAGGACATGGACAATGGCCCCTAGTATCCCAGCAATGAGTACTGGCTGTAGAATCCACATTGGTAGAAGTAAACCCAAGGGAGAAACAAAGTGGGTTTGCCTTTAAATAGAGCATAAGCTCAAGAACAAACAGGAGCTAGAGTGGAAGTGAATGCTGATTACTAAAGACTCCTACAGAAAGATACTGTATCAGTCCTTCGTTTTTGGTATTTTATGGGCAGCTAGAGGAAAGCAGTAGGAAGCAATCCAAGTTTTGACATTCAGCACAGTAGTTTCCATATAACATACAATGACTGAGGGAGCCCAAAGCAGCAACATTGCTGAAAAGGCTCTTGAATCTCTGCTCACATAGAGCTTTGAGAGATTTACTGCACTACCTGGAATTACTACAAATACAAGAAAAGCCTCTCTAGCAAAACAGTTGAGTTTGTCAACACCAAGGCAAGCCATCTTAACAGTCCTTCAGCATCCTGTAAGATGCAGAGAAATAATGCCAGAGCAGTGACTAATCATGTTTAGCATCCCCAGCACTACCTTGGATCTGATATTTTCATAAGAGGAGTATTTACTCGAGCCAAGAGGCTTGTTTCTCCAAAGACAAAACACTTGCTTACATAAAAATAATGTAGTGCTTTAAACCCTGAATAAATACCTAAATAAAGCACTAAATCTGTGACTTGCCATAATTAGAGACAACTACAGCAGAGTAAGTCGCAAACTCCACAAGCTTCAGTAAAATTTTACTGAGAGCTGTACCTCTCCCTGAAGCCAAAGTGATTTAATCCCACCACTTTCCCTTACTGGAAGCATTGAAATATTCAGTTTGGACATGATCTTGGGATGTCATCTAGCCCAGCCTCCAGAGCAAAGGCTACACTGAAGCAAGACCTGATTCCTTAGAGCTTTGTGTAGTCAGGTCTTGAAAGTGTCCAAGGGCAGACTTTACTGCTTCTCTAGGAAGCCTGCTCTAGTGCTCAATTATCCTCAGAGTGGCCATTTTCCTATCTACTGGGAAGCTACGATTTCAGTTTATGATCGTTCCTTCTCCTACCACATCTCCCTGCAAAAAACCTGGCTCCATCCTTTCAGTAATCATTTTGGTATTTGAAGGCTGGTGCATCTCCTGCCAAGCCTTCACTTCACCAGGCCCAACAAGCCCAGTTCTTCCAGGCTCTCCTCCCAGGTCTCATTTTCCAGAGACCAGAAACAGACAGAACTGGCTAACACATAGCAAATAATCAGTTCTCCTTAATCTACTGGTCCTCAGTCGTAAGTCGTCTTCACTGTTCCAGGGATACACTTACTTTGCCTGCATACCCTTTCCAGTAGAGCAGCTTCCCCCCCAGTCTGCACCTATACAGGCTGGATAAGTCCACCTCAGACACAAGCTACTAGGAAGATGGTCAGCACTTTCAAACCTATGTAAACTGGATCATCTCAAACAGCTGAGTTCCAATGACTCAATTTTACTTAAGCACAGGTTCTTAAAGGGACAGACAACAAGTAACTATAGCGCAGGTCAGCGATACACAAAAATGTCAACATTTACTCTGCTCTACTCACTACTCCAGACAGTTTAAGTACATTGCTCCCCCAAGTTTCAGTATAGAAACTTCCTGGTGTTTTGCATATTGGCACATAAGTGTAGCCATCAGAAGAAGTAGCACAAACTTTGCAGTTACGACCTGACAATGAAGGAAACAGCATTTTATACTTACATCTTGGCTAAGTCCTGAAAAAGTCTTCTGAAGCTCCTTGGCAAATTCCAAGTTGTGTACTACTTCATCATACTTCTCTACTGCCTCCTACAAAGAAATAAATAAAATTGTGGTTTTCATACTTAAGACTGATGGCATCTCAATTTCCTTGTACTTAAATTCTCCTTGCGAGCCAGTCTCGAGAAGTGCTTGCTTCCGCGAAATTGTAGTTTTTCAAGATACTAGGTAACCGGCACTTGCAATTTAGTTCTGAATACCATCCAAGTGCGACTGTTAAGAGATGCAGGAGAAAGCCAGCTCACGCCACTGCACAGATATCCTACAAGTTTGTCTGTACTAGACTTGCCAGACAACATCTTGTGCAATACTTGCTATACTAGTGTTGAAATAGCAAACCCTGGATACCGGTTATTTCTTTTTTCCTTCTGCTCCCATAGGTTTCAGCATAGGTAAAGAGCTACTTGAAATCAGACATTGGTATGAAAGCCTGGAAGGAATACAGAAGACAGACAAATTCAGCACAGATATTTTACCCTCATGCTTAGCTGGAGGTTTTTACAGATGATTTGTACAAACTACAGAAAACTATACAGAAGGTAAGTCATACTTTATGAAAAAATTATTTCCAACTTAGCTCCCACAAATAGCAGTGTTTCTGTCTTCGCTACTATCAAATATTTTACTAGCCAGTTTTGAAAAAAACTAAAGTACATAACTAATTACATTTTGATATACCCTATTGTTGATGAGTTCTTCCCCATTAATGAGCCAGATCAGTTCTACAAGTCTCCTTGACAGCTCTGAAGATAGCAAATGCTCTAGTTCAGGAATGCTGCCCATACCCACATACCATAAGGCATGCCGAGAAAGTAACTCGTTTAATTTCAGTTGTTCACATGTGCTTTACCCTTACTTTGGTTTATGCTCATGACATGGTATCAGAAATGATTCTAGAACGGGCCCATCGCTCTAATTAACATTACTTTGAAACAGCTTTTTATGTTGATAAGCGTCTCAGTGTGGTGACAAAAGCTTAATCTACTGTCCCAATAAAATCTGGGACATAGGCAAATTCCATACATGTTTCTAAGCAACCAGAAAGCAAGTTACATGTTCGTTTGTTGAATCAGTTTGTTCAGTTACTTATATTCCTGCAGACATTAAGGCCTAAAGGCTACTCAACAACATTTAAGAATTAGCAAGTTCACTTAACACTTGGGAGAATGACTTCTAAGACCCCGATGCCCACACATTTGAGGAATACTCACAGCTTAAAAAACTCCACAATTACTGCAATTGTTGGTGTTAACTGCAAACCCCAGAGTAAAATTCCCTACCTGAAAACAAAGAACGGTTACCACTGCTCTGACAAGCTATATATATAACTCACTCCGCAGGAAAGCAGGAGCTTTCCTTTGTCACACCAGTTATTAACATTCATTAACGGCAGGCTGGAGGAACAGTTACTGAGGAAGGTCTGTTCAGCTTGCAAAACAGCACCATATCAGCAGGGAGAGCATTTAACTTGCTGGAAGCTCCTCAGTTTTGAAACAACTGTTTCCTCAAGAGCAAGGCTAGCATACACAGTAGCTCTGGCAGGCACACACCACCAGTAATTACAGTTTAATCCAACTTGCTTGCAAAACAAGTTCATCACCAGATGCACACCTCTGTGTGAGAAATAATGAAAAATATAGACGACATCAAGTTACATTAGAGCTCCACTGTATTATAGGCAGTTACGTTTCTTTAGGCAAGTGTCCAAACTATTAAGCTCTGCTCTAGCCTAAGTCACCGGGTCCCTATATTTGTATATACATTGGGAATCTACATCTGAAAGGTACAAATGCAGTATTTCTGTATTTCAACCACAGAAACTGACTAAATTATTAAAACTGAATCTATACATGCTTCTAGAGGAGTTCTCTGAACAGTTTGAGTACCACTGGTCAATTCACTAGCAAGACTGAATCGAATTCCCAATTTTAGAAGGCTGAGATATCCCAGAAACTGGGATAAAAATACTAATACTTAAAAAGTTAAGCTCAGCTGGGAATACTGAAAGTCAATAAGCAAGTTAATTGTCATTTTCCAAAGCTGGTACACTGCTGGATGCATTTGCAAAAAAATGCACACCCAAAGACGGACAATGAAGTCAGTGAAGGGTCTAAAGAGCAAGCCTTAGGAGGAGCAGCAAGTGGCTGGAGGAACTGGGGTTTAGTCTTGAAAAAAGGAGGCTCAAGGGAGACCTTCTCACTCTCTACAACTACCTGAAAGGAGGTTGTAGCGAGGTGGGCATCAGTCTTTTCCCAAGTAAAAAGTGATAGGACAAGAAGAAACAGCCTCAAATGGCACCAGGGGAGGTTTACATTTGACATTAGAAAAAAGTTGTTCACAGAAAGGGTTGTAAAAGCACTGGAACAGGCTGCTCAGGGAAGTGCTAGAATCACCGTCTCTGGAGGTATTTAGAAGACGGGCAGACGTGGCATTTAGGGACATGGTTTAGTGGTAACCTGCCAGTGCTGGGTTAACGGTTGGACTTCATGGTCTTGAAGGTCTCTTCCAACCAGAAGAATTCTGTAATGCTATGAAAAACTTCTACAGACTCCTTTACCTCTTTAGCTCCCCATGTCTTAACTTCACCTGCACACAACAGCTTTTCAGCGTCCAGGGTGCATTCCAAAGACAGTCAAATTTAGAAGTAGCTTTAAAACATGTTCAAGACTAATCAAACTTACACAGAAGACTGCTTAATAGTTGAAACTAGTTTCAACATAACACAGATTGTATTTAACACCTATGATCTAAAAGCAAAAGACTCTTGCCCACCTGATTCCAGATTGCGTTCAAAGGAACTAGAAGGTCATCGCCCTGCTTCAAAACATCAGGTTTAATTTACTGCTGCACTTGAGATAGCAAAAGACAGATTTTGGATGTAAGTGCTAAATGATCATTTACTCCAATAGGTCTACTCTAAAGTGCCAGGTTATCATTTGCTCTCTTATCCCATGTATGCCTAGTTCTCGTAAATGCTTCAAAGGAAATACTATTTGTGTTCTCATACTGTGATAAAGTTAACAGTCAATGAAGTATTTTTCCAACTGGTTCATTAGCAGGATCAGCACTACCACTGACACGTCAGAACCCTTTGTCACACAACTCACAACTGTTCTTTAGCATGTGAAATATGTTAAAGTTGTGACTCTTAAATGATTAAAACAATAAACCCTTTGGATTATGTGGCACTGCTACTCACACATGCTTAAGAAACAATAGCTTTCATGTTACAGAAACTTGGTTTCAGTTCTAGAATCCATTCAAGTCTAAGACAGAAAAAAGCCAGAAGCGCTGTTTTAGTATCAGGCAAGTTCAAGCCAGCACCACAAAGGTGATCACGTTCGTTTAGTAGTGACCTTGCAGCCTAGCGATCCAAACTCTAGCAACCTTAGGTACAAAATAGACATACTGTTCTACCAGCATTTGAGAGTGCTGGCACCTCCCAGCCATCTAATGGCAGCACTAGAAAGACAAGAAAGTATTCCCAACTCAGTAACTCATAGCTAGATTCTTGTATTAGAGAAGCCTTTAGATCCCCTGCAAGTTAGATCAGCATCTTCCTTTTGACCAACAGGGACTGTCTGTCAGTTTAACAGTTACCTGTAACCAACAGCACCATGCAGCCAACAGGCAATTTCAAGTAACACCTATTCGTGAAGAAATCATGAGAATTAATTAGCTACTCCAGAACTCTTGGTTTCTAATGCTGCAGCGCCGTATAGATAAGCTGCATACAGACACCTGATCAAGAAATAAAGGTGCAGGAACACCAAAGCCAAAAGCCTACAGAGAAAGAGATAAACAAGAGCCTTCTATTACTTCAGTACAGAACGTGAATGTTAACATAGGAGACAAAGCTTATGGGCTCACTATTCACTGTAATTACCAATCATTTCTCCATTAGTTTCATAAAATACCATTGCAAGCCTGTGGGATTTACTTCTGTAAAGCTACACCACCACCTCCTTCAGCAACCTACCCCTTCCAACATGTTTGGGAGTATCCACTCCTGAATAAAGCAAACTTACCAATTGGTCTTGATTGAGGGCTTCTCCCTTCTTCAAGCGATCTTTGTAGTCTTCTAGTTTGAGCTGCAGGAAAATCCAAAGCAAAAGTATTATATTGATTTCTGCATAATGCAGAGTATGAGGTAGAAGCAGCTACAGATCTTTTTCTGTGTTTTAAGTCATCTATTCTGTTGCAGTATGTAGTTTTACTATTTCCTCATTTTCAAGAGGAAGAAACATAGGAAACTTTGCTATGCCTTTGATTTGACAATCTGTCTTCAGGACCACCTATGTCCCTTTCCTATCTTTGACCTTTCAGTTCTTTCTTGCTACCTTTGTCTCATCTGAGAAATACTAATGCATTGACCCCAGATCTTTAAGGAGCTCCAAACACATCCAGTGTCCTTTTAAATTAGGCGTTTTCAGCTTTTCCAAGTAAATGCCAAAATTTAGTTATGTTATCCTTAATAATGCTACCTAATCTTTCAGAGCATGTCTTTCAAAATCTGGCTTCTATCACAATTTCATAGCACTATTTCCTAAGAAAGTGGACTAATGTCTCTACGAAAGAAAAAATGCATTTCTAATATACTGAAGCAGTCTTTAAAAGCTGATTTAAGCTATACAAAACTAAACTATTATGTATTACAAGGTTCTTTATACATACTGGGGAAAAAAACAAGGGGCATTTCATTTGTTGAACTCCACACATAGGCTTCTATAGGTACTGTCAGTAAAATCCTAAGAAAAGGAATACTTTCTATTCATTTTACTAAGTCACTTTCACTTGTTAGTGAGGCCATATTGTCACTCACATGAAAAACCAAAGATACTTAAGTAATTCACAATAATAAGCTTCCTTGGACAGAATTACAATACTACACAAAGTTGGTTAGTCACACAAGAAAAACATGCTTATCTAACAACAATCTACGTGGCAGCATGATGCATGACATGAGACAGCAGTAATACTGCATCTCCTGCAGGAGCATCAAGTCCCCTGGCCACATGGCCAGAAGTCTGATTTACTCCCTCTCCTCATCCTAAGACATAATACAAACCTCTCCAGACATTTAGAGAAGTACAACATTACCATACAATTACTTTACTTGCAATCCTGATCCAGTATCAAAAGCAACGGCACCATTGTTTCTTTTATCTTACGGAAAATAACATTTTCCCAATGAGAAGCGATACCCACAGCCTCCAGTCACCTACCTGAATCAACTGAAAAGTCTTAGAATGCAAAAGCCTGACTAGCTATAGCCACCGTATTTTAGGTGTATCATCTCAGTTCATAGCAACACTGTTCTGTCCCTTACCACCTCAGAAAAGCACAGTGCCGAGCAAGAGTAGGCTTTGGAGTTTTTCCTGTATAAAAGCTTTCCAGTGAACAGCACTCATCTGTACTTAAAACACAGAAGTAAGAGATTCATGCAAAGTGAAAGGCAATACATATTTAATAAATTTGACATTTCCATGAGTCAGAGGAAACCCTGTTCTAATTCCTAATTTTACATACATTTCTACGTCTTCATATTAGGCTCATGTAATCAATAGCAGAAATTGGAAGATTTCTGCAAGACTAAGCCATGTCCAAATCAGTTCTAAGTTAGTTCTGAACAGCTTCAGTCTATTAGAGAGGCAACCCCAGTTTTGATCAACATTCAATTACTTCTGCTAACTATGGGGCATGGGGAGCAC
Source organism: Baryphthengus martii (assembly GCA_013396935.1). Classification (NCBI taxonomy): domain Eukaryota; kingdom Metazoa; phylum Chordata; class Aves; order Coraciiformes; family Momotidae; genus Baryphthengus; species Baryphthengus martii. The sequence continues at coordinate 838,669 of VWZK01004356.1, forward strand.
ATTTCTAGTCAGCTGCATTCCTGACTGTGAGCATAACAATAATGTTATGCTTACACAATATCAAATTCAAGCAGCCCATTTCAGAACAGTAAGAGTAAAGAACACCATTCTTTACTAAACATTGCTTATAAATGATAAAAAAACAGATCCACATTTCGGTCCTTCCACAGGTTATTTAAAAAAGCTCCATATTACTCTTTATATGCACACACAACATCCTACCAGCTATCATAAGCACTGAATTTTACAATTAGCAGCTTCAAGATGTGCCATACCACAAGAATAAAAAAAACAAAACAAGTTACCTTCTTTTTCTCAATGTTCCTGATCTTGTGTTTGAGGCAGATAAGCCCGTTATCAATGTAAGTCTCATATGCTTGGGAAGGAGAGGCTGCCGAGTTCAGCGCAGACTGCAGGGGGCTGGAGGGAGGCTGGCTCTCCCCAGACGGGTTCACCTGCTGCTTGGCCGCCTTCATGCTCTTATCCTCCCCCTCCTCTGACCGGCCTGAAGGTGATGATGGACGACGGAAAATGGCTTGGGAAAGCTGCACCATTGAAATGGATGGAGCTGCAAAGAAACTCCTTTTATTTAGTTCTCTCTGACTCTCCCTCCTTTTAGAAATTGCATCTTTTCTTATCACACATTCAGAGCACGTAGCCACAAAACTGAGACTTGGTAAGAATTTATCACAATCTTTCAACCCGCTCCCTCCCCTTCCAAAATATTCATAGCAGGAGTTTCAGAGCAAGGCAAGCTTTGTATTGTTCAAGTCTCCCCATCCACCCAGACACCAGAAATCCTTTACATAGGCAGAATTAGACAGCACAGGGGATGATTCCAGAAACCCAATATAGTGTCCATATAAAACTAGGCAGGTTTCCTGCACACATCACCCACAAGGGAAAAAACTGCAAGCAAGCAATTGCAAATCACGCCGCCAGCCTCGCATCCAGGCTGCGGCCTGAATGAAGATTTGCAAGTGGCATGCCTGAATGCACAGACCCTCTTCCTACCCCCATCACATCTGTTTTACCCCTTCATGACCTCTACAACGAACAAATCAAGAATTTAAAGTAAAAAGATTTCAACTGAACAAGCAAAGACAGAAAAATTTGCGTAATAAAGCAAGTAGCAGACACTTGGCTACACCAGTATCCTTCTTCGTAAGGAACTAGTCGTTGCCTACACCCATCCAAAAGACGTGCCTGTGCCATGGCACGACACCAGCTTTGATGGGAGGGGCTGCGCTTTAACCTTGAACAGCGAATTTCTTTAAGAGATGCTCCGCCACCCCCATCTTCAACCACTTACTTGAACCCGCTCCTGGCAAGCAATGACGCCACATTTCTGCCTCCCTGCCTGCCAGGGAGGCCTGCGGCACATGACCCCAGCGGGCACCAGCCGTCCGCGGCCAGGAAGGCGAGGGCCGAGGAGGAGACAATCTGCATGCGTGTCCCCGGGAC
>VWZK01004357.1:0-26272 GCA_013396935.1 Baryphthengus martii
CCCCTGCCCCGTCCTTCCCCCTCTTCCCGCCCTTTCCCCGCCTCTTCCTCTCGCTCTCCCGAGGCAAGACACCGGCGCGGGACAGGTGATGTGGTTTTGCGTTGCGCACGAGGAGAAAACGGGGTCACATACAAGCTGGAGGATAATCTGTGCCCGCGGACTTTTTCTGCAAGATGACAGGTACACTGGTGAAGTTGTACAGCTCAGCAGGTGTTCCCCCATAATGGTTCTGTACTGCACGTGTGCCTCCTAAATAAATTCAAGAGGAGGGGTGGCTGGTGAGGAGTCTGTAGACCAAAGCCAAAATTAAGCAACAGCTTTTTAAAACAGAGCAATTTTTATTGCATGAAATGTTAATGGGCAGTGATATGGGCGGAGGTCCTTGTTGGAAGTGCTGCTGCATCTGTACCAAGTGGGAGAAACCAAATTACAAGGGCTACGTATGGCCAGGGGAGACGCTGGCCTGCCAGGAAAGGGTTACAGCATCCGGATTAGCTGTACGCTTGAAATTGGTCCCCACAAAAAAGACTAAGAACTCACAATCGTAGCAGTAACGGGACGGTGAAGATGACTGGCAGTTATGCAAATAAAGTGCAAATTTCAATACAAGGATTATGCAAACTAGCACAATAAGAAAGTACACAGTCACCTTTATTTTAAATAGTATTTCTACCACTTGAGCTTGGTAAAAAAAAACCTCGATGGCATCAATCAGGTACACTCTGTAGCAGTAATGATTGCCAAATAGAAGAGGGCATTAGACGTTCACTGGGATGGAGAAGACGTTTTTGTCACATAGACTGTGACCAGGTTAGCAGTTGAGACTGCACTGGTGTTCTGATAAGCATTGCTGTGGACTGAACTGCTTGCCAGTGAGTAAGTGCTAATTAAAGTATGGAACCAATTTTTTTGTCAGGTTAAGCCTCTAAATATTAGTTTCATTGTTTAACAAATTCATAGCTAGAACATGCAGAAAGACTGCATGGTCTCTTGAAGAAACGAATAGTTGTGTACTTTTTATGTCAGAGAGAACTGAGGCATGCTAGACATTTCAGCAAAGTATGTTAACACTACGTATTTAATATACAAGGATGGCATTCACATTGTTGATGTCTGTAATCAAAATACAAAGGAAGGTCTCTTAATCAAGTCAGTTGCAGAGTCAGTTTATCAGGCTGCTGAACCATGCAAACTGCATTTTGCATTGTGGTGTTAAGAGAACTTCTTCATGAAGTGCAGTTTCAGGTATGCAATGGTAAGGAGTATGACTGTCATGCAGGCGAGAGCCAGGTGGTTTTGCCACAGGCCCCAGCTACTCGCTTCAATACCTTGATTTTTCAGATACTCGTCTCCGGTACACCACCTACAGATAAATACGCATTTATAAACTTAGTCCATTTGAAGTATTTAGGAAGATCCCTAAGAGTCATAGTGTGATTTTGCATCTATAGTAGGCCAGGCAAATACCAGCCATATGTCAATATTTTATTTGCTATTTGTAAATATGTTTTTCTTGTACCTACAGTCAGTTTTGTGTAGGAAGCCGAAATGGATATTGTGAAGCTGTGTAATTGTAGTGTTTATTTATCTGTTTCAGTAAACACGGTTTAAACAAAAGTGAGGTGCATAAAGCCAGGTATTTCTAGTCTGACAAATACTAAATATGACAATCAGCAGAATGTTCTCTGCAGGTAGAATGCAAAAACCCAGTCAAAACTTCATTTTCCATATGAAAACTCACAGATTCTCTTGGTCATCAGTAAGCATCTCACAGAGAGGCTAGTGCTCTAGGCCTTTGTAAGTTACTTATGGTGGGATTCATTTTAATGTACCAAAATACTTACAGCTGGTTCATCTGTTGATCATTATAGTTGCTGCTTAAATTTGTGTTGTTACTGCTGCTGCAAAAGTTCAGACCGGTCAATTCATTGATTTGTAAAGCCTTTTGAAGGAACAATGGCAACAGAAATTAGTAGGTAAGGGAATGATACATTAAGAAGATGAGATATAACTCAATTCAGATTTATTCTAAAATCGTGATGGTGTCACTGTTTATTGTGCTGGCCATTTTTACACTGAGTAGAACCATTCTTTGTCCTGTAAGAGAGGAGCATATGCTGTTCACACCCTGTAATGCGTGCACATCATCAGGCTTTAATACCTCCCCTAGGCTAGACTATTTCTGCACAGGCATATTTAAGTCCAAATTTCTCTGCCAAACATCACCCTGTCTTAAATTATAAACAATTAGGAGAGAAGTTTTAGCTTGACAAGTTTTTGTTTGATTGATAGAAAAGAGAAGAATTGGGTTTTGGGGATAACATTGTTCTTTACTCGGTTCCATTTTTGTCCAGTTGCATTCCAGTAGATATAGTTGTTTAGTGTCTCTCATATGTAACAGAAATGAGCTCTTCTAAACAATAGTGGGTGATGGTTGATGAGAAGTCTTGTTTCAAGATATGGCACTACGTTCTGAGGTCGCTGCACTTAATTAACTTAGTTTTTGCTCATTAGCCCATAAAATTTGGAGATTTCTTTATCATGAGTTAAAGACATTACTTCCTAGCAAATCTTTTTTGAGTCTGTACACAGAAAAATAGAGCACTTACTGCCATTCCATATCGAGGGATGCTAAAGTATTTGAGCCAGGAAAGCCAGGACATGACGCTTGTGAGGTTGACCAGCAACCCAGAGAAAATCTAGAGGCAAGGATTACAAAAAAGCCACAATAGCAAAATAAATTACAAATTATTGTTGTTAATATGTGTTCTTCTCTAGCTCTTGACTGTGCTGCTTCAGATTAAAAACAAGTGGGATGGCATTTCTAAAGAAATAAACTTCCAGTAGAAGAACAAGGGAGAGGGAAAGAATCATTTGTGTTGCCTAGCTTTGAGCCCATGTGGTCCTTCTCCCAAAATGAGTAACGCAGAATGCTTTCACCTCTGCCTTAAAACTGAATGCTTCCCACCTGTGGGTCCTGCATCGGTTCCCCTTAACTGCTGTCATTCGGGTGTGCAGAGCTGCTGGAGGTGTGCACTCAGTTTTGCTTGTGTGCCCCGAGTCTGAGGCAACGTGGGTTTTGGCTGTTGGTTCAGTGCTGCTGCATTGTTTATGGTGCCTGTCTTCTAACTGTAGCTGTTTGTGTTCCTTTTTAACGTGCCCAATGGTTGGCTCTGCAGCTGAGGAGGGCAACTACAGTAGTGGCCTCAAGAGAGCAAGAGGCTGCGAGTTGTGTCCTCAGCCAACCAAATTTGTCCTTGGTAAAGTTAAAGAAGAGTGAAGAAAATGTAGCTCAAGGCTGTCTTGCTGTCTGCCAGAGCTATGGCAAAGAGGGCAGAGAAACTGCTCTCCCTCCCCCTCACACCCACCTCGCAGTCCCCTGATTCTTGTTAAAGGACAAATCAGAGTATTTGACCCCACAGCATCAGAATATTCAAATCAGATAAATCAGGATATTTGACATGCTTGACCCCACAGGTTTTTTTTCAGAATTCAGCTGAACTCTGTGCTGGTAGCATGTCTAGATTTCAGCATGTCTAGATTTCAGCATTATTTTTAGGATTTCAGGATTCAGTCTAGAAAACTGAAGAATACTCACAATCATAAAAACAAATGTGATAGTCATGAGCAGGTTTGCTACAGCTACCACACTCTGTCCTGCTGCAATGGCTAGTGCCATAGAAGTGGCTGTGTAGGACACCATCATAAGGGTAAACATCATTGTAAAGAAGGCTTCTACTGTTGGTTTCAAACCTTAAAGATCAGAACAAGAAGATGTAAGAAGAACAACAAGTATGATCCTGGCAAAAGCTCAGGAACACTGTTCTGACTTCAGTAGAATCATAGAATCATAGAATTGTCCGGGTTGGAAGGGACCTTCAGAGGTCATCTAGTCCAACCCCCCTGCTCAGAGCAGGGACATCTTCCACTAGAGCAGGTTACTCAGAGCCACGTCAAGCCCCACCTTGAATGTCTCCAGGGATGAGGCCCCAACCACCTCCTTGGGCAACCTGTTCCAGTGTTCTATCACCCTCATGGTAAAGAAATTCTTCCTTATGGCTAATCTAAATCTACTCTTTTCTAATTTAAAACCATTACCCCTCATCCTGTCACTACAGGCCTTTGTAAACAGGCCCTCTCCAGTCTTTTTATAAGCTCCCTTCAGGTACTGGAAGGTCGCTATTAGGTCTCCCCAAAGCCTTCTCTTCTCCAGGCTGAACAATCCCAGTTCCCTCAGCCTGTCCTTGTAGGAGAGGTGTTCCAGCCCCCTGCTCATCTTAGTGGCTCTCCTCTGGACCCACTCCATCAGGTCCATGTCCTTCCTGTGCTGAGGGCTCCAGAGCTGGATGCAGTATTCCAGGTGAGGTCTCACAAGCGCAGAGTAGAGCGGCAGAATCGCCTCTCTCGATCTGCTAGCCACGCTTCTTTTGATGCAGCCCGGGATGCGATTGGCCTTCTGGGCTGCAAGCCCACACGCAGACCATGTCACTGAGACCCAAGACTGCAGTGTGGCTTGTGACAGCCCGTGTGCGTATGCCGCGCCAGTGCAGGACAGGGTACAGAAGTAGCGTGCCTGTAACTGCAGTAGCACTGGAGGTAGCAGATGGGTATTACTGTGCTCCACACAGACCAAGGTGAGGGCTTCACTGGGGCTTCGTGTTGTCTATCAGAGGAGAAATTTCTTGTGTGCTTCTGTGAGCAACAGTTGTACAGTATTTCACTTATTTTAAGCACAGAGCTCTCCTAATGGAGTGGCTATGGATTTGGCAGCAAGGTGTGTCTTGTTCTAGTTTCAGTCTGAGAGACTCTTGCTGATACAGCCTTGTTTCCTTTTCCTTAGGGGAAAAAAAACCTCCGACCAAAGCGAACTGTGATTATTTTTAAATTTTGCTTGCTTTTGTGACATCCCAAAAGGATGTTGTGATCTGAAACATTACCCTAGGAACACGGCCAGCTTGGCACATGTTTTGAGCATGATGTTTGAAGGTTTTCTAGGGTTGTAAAAGCTGGTGCCAGCAATTTTCAGTCTGCTCACTAACCAGAAGGCCGTTCACCAAAAAGAACACATTGATACTAATTCACACAATATTTAGTTCTTAAAACTTTTTCTTTGATAGGTGTTCCTGAAAGGATGGAAAATGTATCTTGTAAAAGTCACTGAAAGCTAAGATGGCCATAAATTAAAAGGAATAAACCAAACCTATGTAGTAATAATGGTTATGGCACCTATGGCGCTTCCTTCTAGGGACAGTGGGAAGTGAGACCATGTCACAGATTCTGACGTGAATGCTTAAATCTTTGAAAGTGTGTCTTTGATGTAAACAGTATGATATACTAAAACTAATCGCAGTAAGTGCTGCCATGCTGATGTAGTGCTTTAGCCTATGTAAATATACACGTGTGCATGCACATATGTAAAATGTGAGTGCCTTGTTGATTTATTGAGGGGGTTGTAACAGGACTGTAGAAGACCATACTTGCCTAACATGAAGTAAGTTATACAGGTGAAGATGATACTTGGTATAGTCCTTATGGGTATTAAATCAGCCATTAGCTTTGAGATGAAATAGGCAGATGTTCTGTAGTACCCACTGATATATTCATGTCTGGAACACAGAGATATATACAGCATATTACAAATTTAATTGCTGAAATTCAGTAAGATTATTTTCACTTGGACACAAAAGAATTCCAACTCAAACTGGAAAAAAAAAAGAATTCTTTCATGGTTAAGCTGTAATGTAAATGTTCTGCAAGCCATACACTATAGTAACAGTGGCATTTTCATATTCAGATGAATATGGACACATGCACATAATTTTTAGTAAACACGTGTTGTTGTCAAAACAGAGAAAGTAAAGCTTAAATAATTTTCTGTAGAGTGTAATCTGCATAGCTTTAAAGAATCCAGTTAGATAGTATTTACTATCCTCACTAGCAAGTCACAAACTTATTAATACCTAAATTGAGTATTCAGGTGTTTTTTTCCTGCGTATGTTAATATTTGTACACTCTGAGCTGTTTGCAATGATAGGTACCATTTAAGGGGTTCGCAGAGAGCACAGAGGCTAAGAGTACATCTGCAACAAGCACTAACAGTGAAATAATTTGAAAACTCTGTGCTAGCTGTACTTGAATGACACCTAGCTACAGCAGGGCAAACAAGCTAACTCTCTAACAGTAGTCCCTGATAACCTTTTTGTATGTTTTACTTACATAAATATCTTTTTTTCCACAACAAAGAGTTCAATAGCTGAGATGCTGCTGAAACATTGGTTGGTGGTCAGAAAGAACATTGCACCCACTCTATGAAAACAAAAACAGCAAGCTGTTATTAAAAATGTGATGAAAATGTAGCGTTTCTACTATACCATGTGTAAATCCAACTGTAGTGCCTGATGCTTGGTGCTATGTGACCTCCCATCCTAAGTTCCACGGGAAAAGGCTTGGCTACAAGTCTGAGTCCATAATAAACCTGAAGTAGACGCAGTACAGGCAGTATTTGTTATCCATGTGCAAGGATAGTGCGGTCTCTGATGCAGTCAAAGGATAGAAAATGACACGTTAAAAATTCTCCGTGAGGTGTTTTTCTGATGCAAACTGTGAGGAACTGAATAAGCAACGTAAGAAGTTGTTTTCACCTTTCTTCACTAAAATTTAAGGCTTTGCTTTCACATTCACATATCCAATTTAAAACTGGGCCATTTTTAAGTAAATGCTATAAAGTGTTTCAATACTGAAAATGCAGAGCTTTCATAGTTGCAAACCCGTTTGTCAGGTCCTGTACATACAGCTCTCAAAATGATACATAGACCAGAATAATTTTAAAATCTAGCTTTAGATACACCTTCTTACTTACTGCTGGTAAACTGAAGTGTGTATATAGAAGCAGTTGCAAGATTTAAGCTTTAGTTACTCGGGTTTATATAGCCGAATCTGTATATTTTAAACTTGCATCTGTTTATCTAGGGGAAATCTTTGCAGAAAAAAAGTTGAAGCAATGCCATGCTAAATTAAGCCTTTTTAATATGATCTCTGCTTTTCAACATTTTCAGCAACCTGACTGGTACTGAAAAATGTGACTCTACAGAAGTAGTGTTTGTTACCCACTTCACTTGGGCTGGTTGTTGCTGCCAGGTTACAGCATGGCAGGGCAGAACTGCATCCCTGTCTCAGTTCTGCAGGGACCTTCCTCATTTGGCAGAAGAAGATCCTCACTTCAAAGTCACCAATGTAGGCTTTGCCTTCCTTACTGATACAGGGCAAAGCATTTGCTTTAAAGACATAGATATATTTCATAAAGAGTTGGTGGGTTCCTTCTCAGTTTCCAAGCTGTTGGTTATCCTGTTGCATCAGTGAGGGAGCTTTGTCAAATTTTTGGATATCCATTACTGAAACTGACTCACCTGTTCTGTAGGCCAGTGGAGTCATTCTTAAGTCCAAAGAAAATGGCACCTACGACCAGTCCCAGGACAGCTGTTACACACAGCTAAATGTGAGAAAGAAAAGAGGAGTAAAAGTGCTGATTACTTTCAAAACTTCAGTAATTTGGTGTTGGGGATTTTTTTTAAACTATAGGGGTTGAGTGTAGATTGATGGCAGGAAGTATTTTCAGAAAGCAGAAAAGCTATGCAAGCTGGGAAGGGAGTCAATGGGGTGGTCAGTGACCTGCAGCAGCACTTTTAGTCTTTCACCCCGGTATCTTTTGAGAGGTGCCTGTGAGACACAGCAGCTCCTGAGTGTCGCTTGCCCTCTGCGATAGCCAGACACTGCTGCCTCGCACGTGCAAGGCACTGGAGTGCCTAGAAGGGAGGCACAGGACAGGAGCTTCAACTGCTGCTTGCTGCAGCAGTATCACAGCTTTTCCCTGACCTCCCGCTGGACCACTGTGACCTGAGGGAACTATTCTAAGAGTGCCAGGAGGGTGCTAGGTCCAGTGATGGGAAGACGATAGCAGGGGATTGATGGCACAGATTAGAAAGAGGGAATAACACCATTCCCCAGAGGAACCTCAGCATCACGTGCACCTTGGCCAAGCTCCTTTCCCTCACCACTGTTTCAGCCATTCTTGGATGTCGTGATGAAGTTAATTGGTGACGTACTGCAACATCCTGTCTGCTGGGTTGGGGATGACAGTTTATTTTCGTCCTCCACAGTATGTAATTGCTGGGCTCTATCACACATCTTAGTCATGGGATTGTGTTTAACATGGGCAAGATACTAAATTTGGGCTGTAGGTGTACTGTACTTGCAGTCTGTAGCACAATTTAAATAGATACCAGCTGCCTCAAGGATATAATTTAGAAGACTGAAGTGTGTACATCACACTTTTTTTAATGTTAAATGCAAATGACAACAATCTCAGCAAAAGAGATGNCTCTACACTGGCCATTTATTCACTCATTATATAAACCATAATGAAAATAATTTATACCCCTGTCTCTGGACCAGTTTTTCTATTGGCTTCTCTAGAATTGCTAATAATTGCAGTGGGTATTTTGCTGTTGCTGAGCCTGCAGAGTTTGGCTCGTGAATTAGGGGATTCCTGAGGATTAGGTGTTCTGCAGAGGTCAGCAAGGCATTCTTTGGTTTTGAAGGCGATGTGCAGCTCTGAAGAAATCAGTGCTTTTGGTGTTGGTTCTTCTGAAAAAGCAGCACTAACAGGGTCATTCTTGTAGAACATGCTTAACTTCCATGGCAGGTGTTAGATCCTATTGTGGTCTTCATAACATCTTCTCCATTGCAGTCAGCCAAATGACATACAAATTACAAGACTATGAAAATATTTTTGTACTTGATCTAACTGTCTACACTTTATTGAGTGCTGAAGTTCAGTTAAGTATGCAAGTATAGTCTGTTAACTTTCCCTTATGGGAGAGATTTGAGGCCAAACCACACAGTGGCAAGGCTGGACAATTAGAGTTGAGTCCGAAGAATGTTTTTGAGCAAATGTGTGAAACTACTTGGGACATAATCTATTTCTGGCCAGCAGCAGCAGAATACCCTGCTGAAAGAGATCTTGCCTCCCAAAATCTTTCGGTAGTCCAGTTGTAATGGCTGCTGCTCATTTGGGGGCATTCAGGACACTTTCTAGTGGATCAGGTTTCCAGACCTTGAACACTCTTTTTTCAGATGTTGACTGAAGTCAAAATACCAAAAGGCAAAACCATCTTAATGACTGACCTAATACAGAGTAGAATAAATTCAACATATACCACAAAAAGATAGATACAAATAGCGTTACCTGAGCTATGGAAGCTTGAGGGTTTCCTACCAGATTTTTAAATGTGCGCTTGGATACCCATTTCAGCTGATGAAAGAAGGAATTGGCATACGTGATTTGTTGGAAAACTGCCTTTGTTTTCTTTTGATTTCCAGAAGAAATATTCTCTAATGCTGCTTTTGTTCCTTGGTAGTAGGCAGAGTTGGAATATTTTTCTGCTAACTTCTCAGCCAAGGTTTTATCATATTCAGTGCATTCTTCTGTGCTCTCTCCTGAAAAAATTAAAAAGAAATATGACCATTTCCATAAGAGCTGAAAAGATTGTTTAGGAGTTATGCCAAGAGAGTTATGTGGCATAGGAGAGTCACTAATGAACCAGAAGAATTAATATGCACATTTAGTTGGAGTGGTTCATTGCCCTTAGTCTCATAGCATGCAGTTCAAAAGAGTCAGTATAAATAAGACCAATTCTCTGTATTTGTCCGCAACCTGTCCCCCAGGCAGTGGCTTCACAGCAGACTGACTAGATAAACCCTTGTCTGCCAATGAAGTTTCAAACTGGCAGCAATCTGACTTTTAATAAAAAAAAGTGATTTCCCCTGCCAAGTTTCTGTAAGTGATTTGTTTTGCAGGTCTGATGAGATAATCCTAGACCTCCCAGACTTTTAGATACTGCTTGTAATCCTGCTTGTATCTACGTCAGTCAAACATCTTGGTCTGCCATAAAGAAATTTCAGCTGAAACTCCTTTTCTTTCCAACTGTAGTCCAGCATGTGCTTTTCCAATGATAAATACTACTTGTGTTGCCAGGTATAATATTAGTCAGACTCTGAACATAGTCAGCATTTTTGTAAAATGCCAGTTGCTTCTTTGGTAAAGACATAGCAAAACTGTGGTTTTGGGCACATAGCACACTCATTAATTCATTTTCTTTATTCATTCATGTGAAGAGAGACTGTGCTATTAATAAGTAGCAACAGGTAGCATGAAAAAGAATGCTACTGAATGTAAGATTTGATTTGTTAATTTGGAGATAATTTCTGCTTTACTGCAACTTCAGGAAAGCATCAGGAGAACACTCATCCCCTATTTCTACCCTCTCCCCCCACCCTGTGCAAAGGAAGGAAAACAGTAAGTTCACAACAGATAAACTATTCCATTAGGTAAAAAATACAGTGTCGTAATTGCATCAAATTATGTCCCTGGGTGGAACAATTGTCCTGGTTTATTGTCTCTGCTTCTGCAGGACTTCCATTGGTTTTCCTCAAGGATGAGAGAAGATCTTTCTCTGTGTCGAGAGATATAAGACTAAGAAACAAAACAGTTTCTTATATTTCCAGACATTAGAACTTCAACACAGGAAAATACTCTTTCACCTTTAACATTGCCTTAATTTGAGTGTCACAGAAAAATATACAGGTCAGTTTATGAAGAAATGGCTAGCCATGATAAATTACTAAATACCTATTGATGAGAGGCAACGTCTTCTTGCAGAGACAGGAGTATTTTATGTAGTAGGGCTGTATGTGATTTTGATACTTATTTCTGGTTATGCTAATTATTTCCATGTATAAACAAAAAGGATTTAGGAACTCTGTGGGTTTTGGTTTTTTCCTTTAAAGCAACACGGATCAGCAGGACATAACTGTGCACTTACAACACAATTATTGATCGTTTGATACCTGTAAGTGATTTTTTTTCTGTGATGTGCTGGACACCTGTTGGCAAAACACATGTTACGATAAATTCGCTCAGCTCTGGATTTCGTACCTGTGTTAGTTTCATCGATCTTGCTCATTGCTACTGCAGTGGAGTCTCCATTAATGATATCCAGGAAAAAGTCGGCAGGGTTGTTGTATGGCTCACACTGGTAGCCTGCAGTGACAGCATCACAAGCCCTAAGCGGTGGTTGTGTGACTGGCAGGAGGCCGTGTCTGGCCGTCATGAACACAGTCATGCTACTGTGCCCACTGAGCAGCCTGCAGCATAAGCACTGCAGGCTTCAGAAGGTCCATGCATGCCTAAGAGATGAACAGCACTGCCAGACAGCTGTCGGTGAAAGCAAGGTGACAAGAGAGCTGGCAATATGTGCCCTTCTCAACCCTGCCCTGGGCTTTGTCTAATTAAGATGCATCCAGGAACAGTTGATTAGAGGTCAGCCCTGTCATCCGAACCCATGTATGGATCAAGAGGTGAAACACCAAGGAAAAAATCTCCTGCTTGCTAATATATAGTATGTCCAATTCTGATCAAGTGCTATTGGCATTTTGTTCAAGTGCAAACTGAGGATGTTGCTGCAGTTGGCCCGGCTGTGAGTTGTGCTCACCAATAGACTGGAAATACTCAATGGCTTGCTGAGCGGGCCCATGGTACAGCACTCTCCCTGTGGCCAGCAGTGTCAGGGTGTCAAACAGTCGGAATATAGCGTACCGAGGCTGGTGGATGGAGAAGATTATTGTTCTTCCTTGTTTTGCCATCCTGAATGTGAAGAATTACAGAGATGTTAGCTTTGCAAGTTGATTCAGCATTTAGATAAGAGAATTTGCAAATTCAGTTAAGCCTTGGTGTGCCAGAGAGGGAAGGGGGAAAAGAAAATCAAAAAGAAAAAATATTTAGGTCATATGTATAGTGTCCATGTGAGAAAAGAAAGTTCCCTCTCACTGGGGGTGGTGTTGGTGTGGAAAGTCCTGAGAAGATTTTGATGCAAACAGAAAGCTCTGGAGAGGGGCATTTGGGTCCCCTTTGCTTGTAGTACATTCAAAATTATGTAAAATATGTGAAGAGAGACTGTATTGTGTTTGTTTTCCCAAAGATAGGCTTGAGATCTGGAGAGGGTGAAACAGCTAGCTATCTTCTAACTACCATCCATATTAAGATCGATCACCTTATCACTTTTCTGGCCCAGGCAGACGTGAAAATAAATGAAGCTGTCCATGACAGCTATCATGGACAAACTGCAGTCCTGACATGCATGTGCTTTGTGCAAAGCACTGTGTCTACTGCTGTGAGCAGCTGCTTTGGAATGAGAGAATTTATTCAGCCTTTTTCCTAGCCCCTTTGCAGTCTTAGCTTGCTGGTAAACAATTATGCGTCCGATTTCCATGTTTGCTCATTCTAACTGTAATTTAAGTCAAATACAACTGGAATGTAGCAGAGTTGAGTGGTGAAAACAGGAAGCTGTTTCCAATGCCATCACCTTTTCAGTAGCAGTAGGACAGCATTAGCAGTGCTGGCATCGAGTCCTGTAGTCGGCTCATCCAAAAACAAGATGGCAGGATCTGTGATGAGCTCCATCCCAATATTGGTCCTTTTCCGCTCTCCTCCAGACACGCCGCGAGTGAACTGGGTGCCAACCTGCCACAAAACAAGAACCTCAGCCTGATAACAAATTACTGGCGTGAACGGCATCCTACTGACACAGCAGCATTTGGGAAGAGTTGTAAGAAATGTTGACCCTACAAGAATAGGTACAGGTGTAGGTGTTACCTCACACGTAGGCCGTTGCTTAATGTTAGCATTATGTGGGGTGTTCTCTTTGTCTCCAACCACAGACTACCTTTGCCCTTTCCCGCAATGTAATAGCACGTGGCAGTATCAGCACAGGGTCTATACAGATTGCCGTCCAGAAATCTTATGAATTATCATAGTACTGTTTAATTATTTTTTCAATCTGCTGTGCTGAGCCATTTAGTTAAATAAATCACTTAATATTTGTTCATGATTTAAGCACCATATTTACCTGCCTTACCTTAGAATCTGCCACTTTGCTCAAACCCAGTTCCTTGATGATCTGATTCACTCGTTCATTTTTTTCCTGTTCCCTCACTGACTTTGGCAAACGGAGTGCTGCTGAGAACTTTAAATTTTCTCTTACAGTCAGGGTTCCCATCACCACATCATCCTTCATTTAGAAAAAAAAAAATAAAAAAAAAAATCTATATACTGCTGTTTGTTCCTCAGGAGGCCTTATCTACCCGTGCCTTCTGTTCTTTGCATGCAGAGGAACAGCGTCAACTGCCAGAATGTGTGGTAAGGTGCATCTTCAATGCCTCTGTCGTAGCAGAGAGTTGATTTCATGTACGTAACTATATTTGTCTTTATTTATAAAGTAATGCAAAATAGAAACACCTTCCATCATGCATGATATCAAAATGCATAAATAGCAACATATTCAAAACTACCCCTCATGTTTTGTTACCTTAAACAGTTTTTGGGAGGTGTTGAGTGAGGTACTGAAGGGCTAAAGGGACCTAAGGAGCAGCTACAGCTCAGGTGGCTATCACAGTGCATTTGTTAATGCAGCCTCAGCCCACTGCAGGTAAGAGCAGGGAGAAGAGGAGGAAGGAAAAGAGAGGTTTGATCCATGTGGGGGGGTAGGGTGAAGGTTTTCCAAGCTTGTTTCAGCAAAGGAGGAAGGAAGGTAGGAGTTTTGGATATTAGCTGCTTGTCTTTTGCAAAAGGAATCTGTTGGATACAGGAAGTTTAGACTACCTTTCTGTAACATGACTGCTCTTTTATAAGGGGTTTTCATAGATGCATCTCTTCAGGTCTTGATAAACTGCAAGCATGCTGCTAAGCACAGGAAGTGAGGAGGGGGAAGAAATAAAAAGAGGGATGTGACTTTCCTTATTTTGTCCTTCACATGTCTTTCTTCCGAGCCTACCCTAGTAGAACAAAGGTTTTCTCAGAACAGGACTTAGTGACATTGACCCTGGGCAAGTGGAAGTACAAGCTGTATATTACCAGAAAACATTGTACTTGGAAAATACTCCATGCATATTGGTAGCCTGCAGCTGTTCCCCTAAATGGAGAACAAAGAGGTATCTAAAGTGTCTGCTCCTGTTGGCTGTAGAGCATTAAGGAAGGAGACCCAAATACAAAGCAGGGTCTCTCCCAGCAAGGGCAGGCACATGGAGAGTTGCTACTATACCAGCCTTGATTCTTGGATTGAAGTAAGGTCCTTGCAACACTGCAGCAACTTCTTACAACTGCAGTCAGAAGGGGACAATAAAATCCGTAGAGTGGTAAAAATTACTTACCTGTACTACGTATCCAGAGGTACATTTAAAGTTGGCAGGCTGAGGAGCTCCATTGATCAAAATATCACCAGAAAGCCCATGGGGATCCTTCCTTGCAGCCAAGATGTCAAGCAGACTAGGAGAAAAGTTAGTTACTTGTCAGATGTGTGTGCAGCTCTCTGAACCACAAACCTAGTTCATGGAATGAACACCTCCATAAGAGCATCCCATGTTAAACATTTGCTATTTAGAAAACCCTCAACAACTTTCAAGGACTGAGTTTCTTTTGTCCTGGTTTCCTAAGGAAATGAGAGCTGTGCAGTTTCGTGGTGCATTTGTGTCCGTTTGTTCAATGATATGAGCTTAATCTAGAATGATACATAAAGATTGTGTAGCAGGAGTGGACTAAAGTGTGGACTAAAATTGTATTACATCTTTGTCATGTAAGCTGATTGTTGTTTTTAATTCAAGTATTTATCACAAACCAGTGAAATTTGCACAGACCTAAGTGAAAACAGAATCTTTCCCTGCAAGTACTGTCCATTACTGCTAAATATGTGCAGGTTCATCTTCTCCTTGATGCAATTTTTGTGTAGGGCAATGAGGGCACTTACGAAGATTTACCACTGCCAGTGGGTCCCAAAATTGCATTCAGTCCTGGTCTCATGATGCCACTGTAAGACAAAACAGGTAGGATGTTTTAATCTCTCTTACTGTTTTATCTATCGACTAGTATAAATTATCTGTTGAGCTACCTTTTAAATCCCCTTCTAAAGACCATATAGAAGCGATACGGTATATGGGAATACCGCTGCCTGGAGCACGTGTAGGCATCACTGCTCTTTTTCCTGACTAGCCCCTAAAATCTGTGCTCAACAAGCTTTGGTGTACACAAGAATCATGCTGTGCATATAAATGCCTGTCTGCATGTTACAATACCAGGTTTGTCTTGAACTGCACTGGTACTAGTTGTTATCAGCAATCCAGGTGTAAGCAAACTGAGGGCTTCGCTGTGGGTTTGGACCCGTATAGCTGTTATTGGGGTCTAATGACATGCAACCTCGGAGGCTTGGTTTTGCTTTTCTCGAGGAGTAGTGGTTTCCTTCAGTATCTTATTGTGGAAATTTATGGCTTCACAGTCTAAAGAGCATACGCATTGCACACAAGTTATTGTACAGTTTAAGTAATTTTAACACAAAAATATAAAGCATAATGTGTGTTAAATGTTAGTCTTTTACAGTAAGCCACAAGAGAGGCCTTATGCTCACATCGTTGCAAATTACATGTATCAGTCAATTGAGTTACCGTAAAGTACAGCTCTTGAGGAGAGTGAGAAATAGTTTAAGAACTGATGTTTAGGAGATGTGAAAATTGCATGGGCAAAGAGCAGGACAGACAGAGCTCCACAAAAGGGTGAATATTTATGATAGAAATTGGAGTTATTTAGGGAGCTGAAAGTCACAGATGACTTGGAATGGCGTGTTGTATGAGTACTTGTCACTTAGCTTGATTACTGAACTGCAAATGGGCAAACTTTATGCATAAATTATTGAACAAACGCCATAATTACACAATTCATTTACTGCAGTAGTGCTGAATTAAGAGGAAAAAAAAAAAAAGATAAAACTTTACATGTTGTCAAAGTTAACATAATCCTCATTTATATTACTACGTTAAACATTTTAAGTTTAAAACTCCCAAATTAACCTTCCCAAAAGCCACCTTAGGGAAGGAGATGGAAGCGCCAAGGACAGACTGTTGGTATCTCAGTTAAACACCACAGCACAGTGGGAGACTTGCCAGGTAATGTAGAGTGACCACAACTGGCTCCAGTGCCTCCATGCTGACAGCAGCCAGAAAGGCTGTCCCACCCTGGGGCTTGGGAAAGCTGCGCCCAGCACTGTGAGCTCTCTGTTGTACAGGCTCTAATGACTAGGGACCACTAGGGCCTTGCAGGAAGCTTAAGCGCAGTTGATGACAAAGACAAAATAAACATACATAAATTTTTTCTAAACTTTTATCAAATTCTGTATATTGTGCCTAGTGGCTCAGTGACATGAGTGGACTCAACTGTCCAGACAGAAATAAAACATACGCATACTCTAAAGAGATATTTAAATACGTACTTGACATTTCTCAGAACTTCTTTATCAGCTGTTTTTTGACAACATAGGAACCCAGTCTTCATCTTAACATGGTAGCAGATGTTGTGGAAAGTTAGTACGCTTCCTCCTCTGCAGTCTGAGTCTGGAAAGGACTGCTTTCTGCCGGGGATGCCATTTGTATTTGAGTCTGACATCTGAATACTTAGGTGTGGCTGGCTGCCGGCCATTTTTCCTCTATCAATGAAAAAAACCAGGAAGGGGTATAATTTAATTGGGTATAGAGAGGAAAGATGTGTCTGTTAGGTTCAGGGCTGAACGCTGAACCCACTGTGCATCTTGCAAACGTCCATCTAGGTCTCTCTCAGGTAGGAAGTTTGGGTCCTGTGTTATCCACACCGCCAAACAGGACTGCAAACACAGAAAGTGTTAAAGTTTTGTGAAATAGTGCTTAAAGGCTTAATTAGGCCATTGGATAAGCAGGATGTTTGAAGCAAGAGGACCATCCTTGAAGTTATCCAGATGATTGATTGGATGCCTGTGAAACCCTGAGAACAGAGCCAGACATCCTTGAAGAAGAAAACATCTTGGGAAAATGCAGACCTATGCTTAGAAATTATATTATTTTCATTATTTTTTTGTTTAAAATAATGATTAACACCATCCTGAACGAATTAGCAATATTACTGTTAATTACTAACCAATCCCAGTGGGAAGGGTGTTACTAACCGCACATATAAATGTAGCAGGAGCAGTTTTTTGATGGTGTGCATGATTTGTGGAAATCCACCGAGCACCCTGGCTTGTGCAACTCTGCAATAAACAGTGTCTGTGTAGAGTGTGTGATTTTTTTGGCTGTTGTACACTGGGCAATGAATCTGCACTTTGTCGGACAACACTGTGGGCTCAGACCTCGAGATGACACAGTTGATGAGGAGCTGGGTCTGCCACAGTACTTCACACCACATGTAGTGGTAGGAAGATGGAAGAGTCTCTCTCCACCCTGATGGTCTATTATGGTGAGTTGACCTTGGCTGGCCACCACATGCCCACTCAGCTGCCTTCTCAGGGCAACCTCTGCTTCGGGGCCTGGAGCACCTCCTCCTCCTCTTTCTTCGCTGGTGTTGGTGTTTGCAGGGTTGTTTCTCACACATTTTCTCAGTCCTCTCTCACAGCTGCTGCACAGCATCATCTACCCTTTCTTAAACAGGTTTTCAGAGAGGCTCTGTCGTCATCACTGACACGCTTGGCTTTGGCCAGCAGTGAGTCTGCTGGCACAAGCTGGAGGTGACTGTCGCTGGCACAAGCTGGAGGTGACTGTCCCTGGCACGGGCCAACCCTGGGTCCTTTCTCACAGAGGCCCCCTCGGCAGCTCCCTGAGGACGCACCTGGCCACCGGCACCAACAGCATTTGTCCTCCTGGTATAAGGAGGTAGCTGCCTTTTGCAGCGGCCACTAGCATGACACTAGGGCTGCCCTGGGCACAGAGGTCTGCAAATAAACCGCACACTTGTTGGAAAACACAAGTACGGCAGATGACTTACTGAAAGGTCAGCTCAAAATTACTGAGGTCCAAACGGACCTGGCCTCCTGCCCATTTGCTTCATCAGACTTCTTTCTGATTTTTGAATGTGCTTAGAGTTTGGCCATTAGATACGCTTTTAAAGGGGTGATTTGAAAGTAAAGATGCTAAGATACTCTTACTACCTCTAGCACTTCTGTACAACAGTAACAAAGTCTAAAAACTGTCCATTTAGTTTTTAAATTAAAATAAATTTGCCAAGGGTAAAGGAACATGGAAACTGACAGTGCTGCCAAGTAATTCTCCTCCTTGGATTTATTTCAGTGTGAAATGTAGAGGGTAGCTGTGGAATGATTAAAGTTATCTCACCTACCCTGTCAGCCAGGCTCCTGCCCATGAGCCATCCAGCTGCACCCTGGGGTGCACCACCAGCTGTCCCTTCCGCATGCAGACCTTTGTCCTCTTTGTCCCCTTTGTCCTAAGCAGCACTGGGTCATTTAGGCGGGAGGCGGGATCTGGCCTCTCTTTGTGTATCACGTTTATGTGATACAATAAGTCATCAAAGTCTAATTACTTTAATTGTCACTGGGGGAAATGTTAAAAATGCAAGTAGTTCATGGGAACTGAGCAGCTAGCAGCTCTGTAAGGATCAGTCCTGTACCTTAGCATCATTACCCTGCTTGCAGCAAGGAAGAAGACAAATTATGAGACCAGTTCAGACACACTGGACAAATTTGAAAGCAGGTGAAAAACCTGTTTAATCTAATGCAGTCATATAGTCACATAAAAAAATAAGCCCTTATCTTGTCCATTTGCTAAGGTGGCTTGCCAGACAAGTGAACTCTCCTTTGTGACTATCAGCACAGTGAAGCTGCTGGAAGCTCTACTTTCAGCAACAGGCCTAACAGCATGTAAAGGCTGGTTCATCTGTCTGTCAACAATGCTATCCCAAATTTAGTCCAAGGTTGCCTCTTCTGATAAAACTGCTGTCTTCTGTGCTGGCAAAAATATCAGTTATTAATGTTTTAATAATTAGTAATCTTGCCCAGTTTTCCTACTGTGACAAGAAACTGTGTTCCAAATATAATGGTACTAGCTTTAATTTAAGATAAAATGGATTTTGAGTAAATTGAACCTCAATTAAATGTGCAACATTTAAAGTCTGGAGGCCTTTCATTGATAAATTGCCTACATCTTTCTCTACTTTTGCTGGAGAAGGCTTCTTTAACTGGAGGAGGGCACCTAATTTTATTAGGCTATTTATGTAGCAGTTTCTGGGCTAATCTGGCTGGTCATCAATCATTGCCATTTGAAAGAGTGCTTTAGTAAAGTAGAGATGCACGTTCAGAACCACGGTGGAAACTTTTCATTTAAAATCTCACCATACACTGAGCAGATGTTTTCTAGCATGCCAAAGAAGGTACTAAACACCTGGCTCAGGGTGACCGCAGGCATTATCAACAGAATAGTTAAATTTTTCTTTGTTCCATTTAGGTTTGTTGGTTTTCTCCAAAGATCAGCATAAAAACCTAGCTCTGCACTTGCACTGAAATTGCAGAAATGCTGTGAAGCATCTGGAATCTTCGAGACGGAGCTTGACTGGCAGATAATAAGCACAGGATCAGAAACTATTTTCATAAATACAGGATCATGCTACTTTCATGTAGTCGTTCTTAAGAACAGACAGTACATCAAAGTTAAATTTAATTTACCAGTGGAGTTATGATTAGATTGTACATATCTTTGCAAAGAACACTGCAAAAGCTAGATAAATGAATCAGCTACAAGGACTAGACATATCCATAGCAGACGGTCCCTCTGAGGCTATTTAATAGAACAGTCGGCAGGAAACCAACCGCCCGTTCAGGAAGGCCTGAGCCCACTGTGATGGCCCAAATCGGCTAGAGAAAAATAGTGTTGTTTGACATTGTTCCTTGGGAAGGCACTGGTTGCTGACAGCTATGAGTAGAGGCTGGGTTCAGGTCTAGCTGGACGTCTGGTGTAAACAGGCGCAGCCCTTCGTGCCTGCACCGCGTGTGGCTGTGCTGCCTGCAGTGACAGGGTGGGATGCTGTACATAGAAGACGTGGATTTGTCTGTGCGCTGTTCCTCAGGGAGAGGTGTATTTGTCTAAGTAAAAAGTCTGTTTCAGATGTTAGGTTAATGCTTGGAAAATAGCATTTGCAAGTATTTAATTTCAGAGCTACTAGAATTTATTGCAGAAATAAATTACAGTATACTTATTTGCTCAAAACTTGGTTATTTTTCAGTTGCTCCTACAATCTGTGTTAGCCATCTCTCTTCTCAAAGGAGTGTAACCATTGCAAGGACTGTGTCACAGCAGCTTCTTGGAATGACAAAATGACAGAGTTCTGGAGATGCTGGCAGGAAGGAGCCTTGGGAAGTCCCATAACCTAGCTTCTCTCTCTGAGCGGGACTGTTGCCAACGTGAGATCGGGGCAGCCATGGCTTTTCCTGGGTGACTCATGGAAACCATCGAGAGTGGTGATCTGGATCTCGGCTAACTGTGCTGAGAGAAGGTGGAGTGCTAACAATGGAAATAATGCCTTTGTGCTAGAGTTAAGCTTTTGATTTGTTTTTCTTTTTTGTTTTGGAGATCTTTTTTACTGTGCGGTAAGTACTTGCAGTGAGACAAACACATTGGTGTTTTATAAACCAACTTTTCCATTTCTGATCTAGCAATAAACTTTGCTGCAGGAATACAGGAACATGCTCCTTTACAGCTGTATGCGATTGCTTTTTAGGAATGGACTTTAAAAATATTGCTTTAGGCCTTATTAAAAAAAAATATATTTATTGTGTTTAATGACGTACAGCGAGGAAACATTTTAAGTCAGAGCACGTGCAGGACAAAGAACAACGATGATCGATGTTAATCACATCACTTTCTATGCAAACTAAAATTCTTTAAATGAAGTTTCTAGAATTCATTGCCATTGGCTTACAAATATCTACCTTCAATCAGAAATGAGCAGGAGATTCAATGTACTCAATTTGTACTGCCTGCTATATTCACAAATATTGGTTAATATGATAAAGTTTTCATATCTTCATCTTACCAGCTCTGGGTATAATGCTTTTTTTTTTTTTGCATCAGTTAAATATAAAAGTTATTAACTCTTTGGGAACTCTATACATTTACTTTTTTTCCTTGAATCTTCCTCAAATATTTTTATTTCCACTGATTTCAGCATCAATTTCAGCTCAAGCCTAATAGAAAAATCTTTTCTTCAGAGATATTTAGTCTCAGAAAGTTTTATCAGGAGGCAAAGTACTGGAATTTGAGATTTGAACTTTTATTAATGGCAAAACTAAATTATTTTCTTAAAAAAATACGATGAAATCTTTTTGTTCGCTGTTTTGATGCACACAAACTGAAACTTTCAGTACGGTCACTCTCCTGTGTATTCTTCTGTGACTTGTAAAGTTTAAAGGCTCTTTTTCCCTACATACCCAGGAGCACTAAACAAGCAAAAAAAAACAACAAAAAAAAAACAAACAACAAAACGCTCTACAAAATTCTATTGACTTAAACCTGCTTGAACTATAGCAATACCATACCTGGGGTCTTTCAGACAATTTGTATGCCTTAAGATATATTGCCTATGTAAAAAGATAAGTAACATTAATTCCTGCCAGTCTTTCTGCAAAGCTTTTGGCACCAGAGTGATTTGCCGTTCAAATAGAAAAAACAGTACTATAGGGATTTTAGTAAAATTTTGAATGGCAATATTCAGACGTGCATTTTAACGGAGTTTTTAAAATCCACTCAGTTATTAAAAATATATTATCTCTACAGAGAGCAAGTGTTGAAATTACTTCAGGAGGAAGAAGTTTAGAAACACAAGCAGCTTTCAGCAGAATTTTCTAAAGGAAGCTGGCTCAAACCCTTTAAAAAAATACTCTTTTTTATGAATACATGAACCTGCCAGAGGAACAATTAAGTGAGAATATTATTTCTCTTCTTTTTAATGGGTACAAAGTTTAGTCTTGCAACCTGCAAGCTGAAACAGTACAGTAGGTACTACAGATGTGCGTTTTAGACTTTGGATGCATATAAATTGACAGAAGTTGTAAGTATCTTCCCCCCCGCCCCCTTCAGTCGCATGCATTTACAGGGGTGTAGACTAGCCAGAGAAGGGATGTGGGCATGCAAAGAGGGCAATGCAGCCTTGTAGCGCCAGCCCAGAACCATACAGTCCTCTTTCTCAGCAACACGTGTAGGAAATTAAAACCATTTGAGTAAATAAGGATAATGCGATTCAGGCAATCTCTAAGTTAACTGCCAACCGATTTACTAGGGATTTGTAACCTACCTTCTGTGAAAAGAGCCCTCTGTGTTAATTGGGGACCAAGTAAGGAACGCTTTGTGTGTGCGGGCATTCGCACACATTAGCTGCAGCGCGTTAACATGCATGGCCAAACTCTGAATATGGTAGATCCTGGAAAGTACTCTAACTTTTCACCTTTTTACTGGTTTTACTTTAAGTCCTGAAGCTTTCAGTGCCCATTTGTAAATGACCATACGTTTTCATTAATTTCTTGCCAAGTTTCTCAATAAAATCCCTTGAAAAGCTGGGAAAAGGTAGGCAAGCTATTTCGCTATGTTGTCCTTGGCTGTTGGAAGAAAACAGCTGCTGAATCTAATTCCTTAGCAATGGCAGAGTAAGAAATTCATGGACGAGGAAGCAAGCCACTACACCGAATTAAATCTATCTCAATAAAAGGGCTGATCTGCTGCTACCAATGCACTTACCAGCAGCAGGTCTTAGTCCGTGCAGCACGGCTGCTGAGGAGATGCAGAGGTGGTGGAAGAGAAGCAGGAGCAAGTGGAGAGAAAAGCGTGGTGTGTAGGAACGCAGACCAGACAGCTCGCTTAGTTTGAAGGGCAAGGCAGCCCGACGTGTGTCATCACGTCTGCTGCAAAACAGCAGTGAGCCACGAGCTGGGTTCCCGGTGCTCTGTCACCCCAGGGAGTCTCCACCCTCTCCGTGCATGCTGGGGAGGCCAGAGGGTTTCATGGAGAGGGCAGGGCCAGGACAAGCCACAACTTTCACCTTTTTTTCTTTTAGCTCTGCAAGTCATAAGCGAGCTGAAGCACAGCACCTTGTTGGGAGCTGCCCCAAATCCACGGTGTTGGTAGCAGTGACATTTGAATGAAGAATAGCATCTTTACCTGCCAGAGGCTCACAGTGATGGCCCAGTCTGGCAGAGCTGGCAGGGTGTGATGAATGACAGCACGGCCTGTTGGTCGAGGCACAGCTGGTTGTGAAGTCTTCTTTCCCGGTGTCCTGCAGAAGGGTACTACCTTGGTATGTTTTTCTTCCATTCAGTATACCTGCAGTACTGCAAAGGTGAGTCCATCAGAGTGGGGTTTTCACAGCATGTATTTGGTGCTACAGAGGGAACCAAAGCTGAGGCAGCCTTCATTATATGAGGTGGGGACACTGTTCCCTGGCACATCCTGTCTGCCCAGCTGGGCCTGCTGGGCAGCGTAGGCCACGGCTTTCCAGGAGCTGCCTGAACATCTGGAGCAGCGCCGATGGTGAGCACGCCACTTCTCCCATTTGCTCCCTGACATGGTTTTGCTTGCCAGGACAGCTGTGGCTTCTGAGTCGAGTAACCCCAGAGATGAGGTCGACCCGGCTCTGGGGGATGCGGGAGGAACTCCTTCAGTACAGCAGCACTGCCTGTGCTTGGCCAGCATCCCAGGCACCATCCTGTAGGAGGGCTTTGCCAGCACTTTGGCAAGAGCATGAACTCATGCGGTCAAAAGCGTTCTCCTTGGCAGAGGGAAGCAGAAGAACACACGTTACAGATGGTTTTGAGTTAAAAGCATGAGCTCTATGCTCTCATGAGTCTAGCAAGACTCATCACTAATTAGTAAACACCAAGGCTGCCTGTAAGAGCTGTCTGGTTCAGAACATCATAAGGCCAGATTTTTTAGCAGGCTGTAAACTGGGATGAGTAGGTATCTTACCATCTGGGAATCACACTCCTGGGATCTTGTTTCTTCCTT
Source organism: Baryphthengus martii (assembly GCA_013396935.1). Classification (NCBI taxonomy): domain Eukaryota; kingdom Metazoa; phylum Chordata; class Aves; order Coraciiformes; family Momotidae; genus Baryphthengus; species Baryphthengus martii. Next base: position 23,905 of record VWZK01004357.1, read on the forward strand.
TATCAGTAATTTTATCATAATTAACTTGCTACTGTATTTATACAAGACTTATAAGCATCCTCGCAGCTAGTGAAGACCATTGCTTAGTCCCAGTAGCATGTGAGAAGGTGCACACATGACCAAATAGATGCAAAAACACTGATACCTCATTCAGGGAGCATGTTTGCAGTCTGGCCTGGAAACCTCAGCGAACTGTTCCTAGTATGAGATCTGACTGATTCCCAGGCAAGTCAGGAAAAACCAGAGCATTTGCACAGCTGGTGGGTATTGCTCTCAGCATGACTGGCACTCATGCTGAAAGAAAACAAAACAACAATAATGGAGATGAAAAATTAGTTGTGTTGTTCTTGCAGACATTTGCACTACTGTTAACACTCAATCTGATTATTTTTTTTAAAGTTGTGGGCACAAGTATCCTTAAGATAATTTCTGAGTGGGTCAATATACAGATGCTCCTGTCTTCAGACAAGGAGTAGACTATTGACAGAGAAGCCACAGCTGTGAAATGTATTCACCCTGTCTTTCTGTGGTTTCAGGATGTGGCCAGGAATTACTTAATTTCACTGTGAAGCTTTATCTCCTAGATCACATGTACTAGTGAGGCTGCTGGGACTGTGTTACCAGCCCTGCTAGCTGCTGAGGTGCTTGATAATCTTCCATTAAGACAGTACAGGTCTATTTTCATTAAAATTACTAATAAGAGAAAGACTGAGTAGGAACATGATTCCTCAGTAATAAGACTACAGATTTCATCAGAACAGGGGAGACTGCCATCTCGGGGGCTTTGTTAGTGCAGGGGTCCCAAGAGGATCAGGTGAATCCAGACCTCATGTAGCTGCTGCAAGGCTTGAAACCTGCACCTGCAGAAGTAAGTGAAAAACTCATTAATAAATAAACTACTTTTTATCTTACTGTTTCTAAGGCCATGCCTGCCCTGGCTGCTTATTTGTCAAATAAGAATGTATGACAAATGTTCATAAAGCTTTCCTCATCTATCTCTGGACAAACGTGTGGCCGTACCACAGAAAAATACTTAGTAAGTGATTAAACATGGGGTTCAACCTTTTGGACTTGTGTTTTGTGCTCAGTCAGATGTGTGACACACCCATATCATGCAACTGACCTTTGGTTAATTTACAATATATAAACCTTGAGATATTACACACAGTGCAAGTTGTGTATAGGCTTACCAGACAGTGGTTCCAAACATTTGTGTCTGCATGAATTGTTTAATATTAAATCTGGCAGAAGGTCCCCACCCTAGCTGGCCATTAACCAGGACGGAAGCTGGAATCTGTGCAGCCACCACACCAACCGTGGTGTTCGGAGGTGAAAAGGACTACCTTCACCCCAGCACTTGGGAGGCACTGTCTAACAACCGTAATAATAATATATTAGGGAGAGGAGGAAAGAACACATTTTGTATGACTAATTGCTATTAAAAGACTTTAAGTGATGAACACGGGGAAGGGTTGTGGAGTCTGAATCTAATGTTGCTCACCAGGAATTACCCCTGAGCAGCACACCAGGCTGGCATGGTACCACCCTGCACTTACAGCTTGGTGTCCGATGCAAATCCCCGTGTCACCTCGTGTTATCTTACTGTGAGGCTCTACTTGGAGGGCCACAATTTCCACATTGCGATTTGTTGCTTTGAGGACTACAGTACAGCCCTGCCGGCGTGGGGATTTTGCAGGCAGGGTTTGGTGGCACTGCAGTGTCTCTGGGGAGGTAGTGCAGTCAAGGCTTGGTGGTACCGTAGCGTCACCGTGGAGGTTTTACGGTCCACATTCCGCGGCCTTTCGCTCAGCTGTCACCTCAAGTGCTGCTGCGCCGCTGCCACCGACCCACGAGAGAAGCGAGTGGTGCCCCTCCCACCAGCTTCCGGTGGGAATCCCACCACACTCAGTATCGCAGCGCCCATTGGCTGCGGAAGTCAGTCCATCGTTACTCTCCTCCGCTCTCATTGGCTTCCAGTTTACCCAGAAGTGCACCAGGCTCAAGCACGTGCTGAGGTATTGCAGTTTTGTGTTGGCTGCCCAACTAGTGATGAGGTGCCGCCATTTTGTATCAGGCGGCGGAGCTTCCGAAGTGGCGGCGCCGCCGGGCAGCTGCCATCTTTTGTCCCCGTGACCCCAGTCAGCTGCGATTGGCTGCCTGTCCCCTTTGACTGATGAAGCGCCCAGGTGTGAGTATATACGCATCTATTTGGTGCATGTATTATACGAATAGAAGTTCGGAAATGTAGCGTATAAGATAAAATATATATCAGATGAGTAAACGTTACATAGCTCCACAGTAACTCTCAATGTGTGCGGCGTGTGGCAGCAGGACACCCGTGCAGCCAGTCCCGCCGCAGCCCGGCACA
>VWZK01004363.1:0-10839 GCA_013396935.1 Baryphthengus martii
TCTGAATTCGTCTCAAACCGGGACACAGGGTTACAACAGCAAAGCTATTTTCCTTCCTATTTCAAAAAGTTCACGAGAATGATCTTCTTCAGTGCATTATCAGTGAGTCTTTGTTGCACTGGACACACAGAGAGTGCACGCACCAACAAGAAAAAAAAGGAGATACGCAAAACTCCAGGAGAAAACCAAGCACCTCTTGCCATGAAGAAAAGGATCCATTGCCTCTAAATCATTCTTGAGGAAGCCGTTAAATCTTTGACATCTAAAGTGACCTCCCAAGCCAGGAGAACGCACTGAGAAGCAGTCCCCGCCTAAGGCTGCTCAGCAGAAGGCTCTAAGGGTTGTACCCGCACTCGACTGCAGCTTCCATTTCAGTCAGGAAGGCTCGGGCAGAGTGCAGATAAATGGGTGAGCTGCCCAGTGCCACACAGGCATGGCCCAAAGTCATGGCAGGCAAAGCTGCCATCGACCTGGCGGGGCAGGACCTCACTCCAACTTTCCACCAAGGGCTCCAGAGCCTCCTCCAGTTTCTCCCTGCACTGCAGGAGGACAGCGGCTTTCTGCTCCCGGCTTCCAGAGGCATGAATCGCCCGCAGCAACCTCCGTACCCACCAAGGAATAAATCCTACTCTCACCTCCACGTAAACCTGAAGCATTTGAGGTGTTCATTTGTTGGCAGAAGAGGTGGCTGAAGGGGAACATACTCATGTAGCTTCACGTGTGAATTTCCCCTCGATTCACTCGCCTAATGGTCCTTCTCTTCCTCTGCAGTTCGCTGGGCTCCCTTCTGAATCTCCTGCGGAAGCTCATCGTATCCGTAGGAATTCAAGCAGTGACCAAACTTCGCCATAAAAAAACATGTTCCTGGAACCTCTTTCCTTCAGCAGCTTCAGCGCAACAACTAGAAGCTACATCTACTGTTGGAGGGGGGAAGTAATGTCTAGAACTTACAGGCTGTATCCACGGTAACTGAACAGAGAGGAGAAGAAAACCAGCAACAGCTCATTTCTTCCTGTGAATAATATTCAGCTATTAAGGGGAGAGTCTCTCAGTAAACCATAAAGGCACCTGGGTCCACCTCTAATGCAAATCAAAATAGGATGTCGTAGAAACAAAAACAACAAAAAACACTTGTGACTGAACATCTATCTTGGTCTCAAACCCCATGACATCCTTTTCTCTTTGCCACCCTCCCCGAGTCGAAAGCCAAACCGGCTGCACTCTTACCGCACGTGCACGTCCGTCCGCGAGCTAAATACCGGCACTCTCAGAACAACCGCCTCCTGCAGCCGCTCGCTCGCAGCCCCCATCACAGAGCACCCAGTGGGATTTGCTCCCAGGGCCCTGCTCCCTGCTACTTTCTGCTTTTGGACCAAGGTAACAGTTCCTCTTTCCAAGAGGTGCCAAACGTCAGGAAGAGGAAGCACCCTGCGAATCCCCCAAGCTGCAGACTGCTAGAAAGAGAGGAAAAGAGAGAAATGTGCACCCTGATCTCCAAGATACAGTTTGGTTTGTGGAACGTGGGGTTTAGAAGCACTTGTCACCTGCCAACGAAGGAAAGTCTCTGCGGCCTTCAACCCTTTCCCACCTCAGGTGAGAGGCAAGCAGCCAGACAGAGCCTGTTCCCTGATGCTCCGTGCAGGGCAAATTCCAGCAGCTGCCCCACCCGGCTATGGCAATTCTAGCAGCTTCCTCACCTCACTACCCCATACAGGGGCAATTCCAGCACCTCCCTCATCTAGTTACCACCCACAGGGGCAATTCAAGCACCTTCCCCACCATACTACCCCACACAGGGGCAATTCCAGCAACTCCCCCACCCCACTACCCCACACAGGGGCAATTNCCTCCCTTGCAGGCTGCAGCTCATATCTCACTCACGCTGCGCTCTCCCACCATACGCACGGAGCCGTTCCGGGCACTCTGGAGGGAGCCAGCTCATGGGGAACAGCCAGACCTTCTCTCAGAGCCTGGGTTTTGGCAGCACCAGCCTCCAGGACAGGTGACAGGGGCACCTGTGATGGAAGGGACGTAGATCTTTGAGCAGTGGGCTCCACCCTGCAGGCCAGAGCTGCTGCAGACAGTGGTGGGCACAAGCGTAGGGGTACGAAAAATTATTTGATGGCAGGAACCTCCATGATCTCAGCTGTAAAAGAAAGGAGCAGCTGGTCTGTCCTGGGCTGCGAGGCCCTTGGTAGCCATCCTGTCCACAGCGCATGGGTGTGTGAGCTGAGCAGCGCAGCTCCCAGGACACGAGGGATGCCAACAAAGAGACGGAATAGGAGCAGAGCCCGGTGACGCACTGCCCCGCGGGGCCCTTTCCCAGCAAGGCCACACACGATGACCTGCATGAAAGTCCCACGAATGGTGAGCTCTGGAGAATTTGTCTGGGCCAGGAGGTGCCCGTGGAGCCAGCGGGAAGGTGCCAAGCGCGGCTCAGCATGTGCCGCCTTTGTGGTGGTAATGCCCCCTCCAGGCATGCGCATGGCCACATGGCCAACCCCTGCACCACCCACACTCCGCAGCAGCTCCTGAGTGGTGCCAGCCTTCGGCTGGGGGGGCCAGGGATGGAGGAAGGGAAGGAGGGAGGGATGGATGCAGCTCCGCACGCATGGCATGGACATGCAGCCCCCACCCGTCGTGCCCTGGAGCGCCCAGGCAGCACGGGTGTCACCGGGCTGAGCCGGGAGCTGCCTTTGGCAGCGGCCTGCAGCAGCTTTTGTTAAAACCCAACTGAAAACGTGGCCCTCAAGCATCCCAGGAAGGAGGGGGATTGGGAACACTGCCCGAGCCATGAGGCGGGAACAACACAGAGCATACCCAGCTATAGTGGCACTCACAGAGCCTCCCGGCGGCACTCCCGGGGACACAGAGGCCAAATGGCTGGTGCAGGATATGCAGACCTGTCCAGGGGCACTCGCTTCATCCTGGCCCTGCCACCCCCTCACCTTCTGCAGCCAGGGCGAGGTGACAGCCATCGCCACTCCGCCTCCACCACGCCGCCAGCTCCCCGCCCTGGAAAGCCTTCCCTCCACCACCTCAGTGGGCCCACAGCACCCTGCGCATCGGCCAGAGAGCTGTGCTGGGGCCAAGCGGGGCGGCGGGCATGGCAGTGCGCCACTCGCCACTCACTGCTCCTCGCCATGGAAAGCCTGCCCGTCTCCACCGCGTTGCTCCAGGAAGCACCTGTGCTCGCCGTCTGGCCCGGTCCAGCCTGGCCTGTTCCTCTGTGGCTCCTCTCCCCATGGTCTGGTTGCAGCCCCAGTCCCGGTCTTGCCACCACCCTTCCCCGTTCCTCACCTCTGCCACTGGGCTGGATCGGGCCAGGTCGTGGGCCTGGCAGACCCGTCACCATGGCAATGCACGGGGGCTGCCCAGACTACAGCTCCCAGCATTGTGGGGCCTCTGATGTCACACGGTCTGAACCAACCCAACGCAAGGCAGGCCTCCCTCTACCCAATGGTGCTCCCGAGCGGTGGGCTCTGCTGTTGCCCAGGCAGCCGGAACTCAGCAGTGTCTATGACATCAACAGCATCGCTCCAGCAGACCGGCTGTGCCTGGGGAACTGATGACAATGGCTGGAATGGCGGCAATGGCTTTGCAGTGAGCGGAGCCGCGCCCGGTGTCCTGGATGGTGGCGAGTATGGCAAGCCGGTTGCCGTGAAAGCAGCGGGAGCTGCTCCACACCGTGCTGTCCCCTCTTTCCCTCTCACACTGCCCGAGGCTGCTCTCCCCCGGAGCCTGCAGTGCTGCTGAGAGCTGCTGCAGCGAAGCTGGGAGTGGTGCGGGGCACTGCCGGCTCCTGGCTCTGTGTGTGCTCTGCAGCTTGAATGCTCATTGCGACTGCCGTGTCCCCGCGGCCAGAAAACGGGTGGAGAAAAAGCTGGTTTTCGCTTGGTTTTAAATTTTCTCTCGTGTTCTTGCAAGCTGTTTGTCCTCCTTGTAAGCCTTGCTCGGGGCAGCTCTGGCTGCAGCGACATTTTCACCACCCTCCGGTTCTGCGTGTGCAGGTGTGGAGAGGCAGCTGGAATTGCTGACGAACAAGCCTGGAATTCCCTCTGACAGGGGTGAAGGAAGAGGCTGAAATTGGACTGTGAGGCCGGGAAACAAGAGGCGGCGGCCTCCAGCGAGGTGCTGGCAATCCAAATTCAGGTATATTTGGGAGGGGGAGCAGCACCGGTTCTGCCATGCTGGTTTGGTGGGCTGAGGACAGCGGGAGGTGAAGAGGACAGGGAAGGCTCAGTTGCAGGCAGGGAGGTGCTGATCCTGCTCTAGGTGGTCGTTATTAGTTTATTAACGCTGCTCAGCCCCTGGCTATCACTGCTTGGACAAGAACGAGCCAGGAACATGCACTGGTACAACGTAAAAGCCAGAACACACTAGAAAGCATGGTAAATATTACAGGGGTGTTAGTTAATCCCCATGCTAAATATTGCTTACCTGGAGGCAGACAATCCGTGCATTCCACTGAAGTGCTGGGGTCTGAACCCCGAGCCCTGAAGTGAACTTGACACCTGGATGAATTTCACAACCAGGTAAAAGGGGCTAAGGCTGCCCAGGTGCCTCCTGTTGGAATCAAGGGCAAGACTGGCTTGGCCTCTGTGTTTGCCACCACGAAGATCTTTTAGCTCTGCTGCTGGCTGCAACCCAGTAGGCGTTGAGTGCTGGGGACACATGCCATGCCAGACCTTGATGTGAGGGATGGGCCCCCTCAGTCGTAAGAGGACCATCCAGGAGGGGAGGCCAGACCAAGCACACCCTGAAATGATGAGAAACAGCTGCCAATTAGGTGGTGATTAGAGGGTGGAGATAAAAGGCCAATAGAGCTCCTGATTGGGGTCTGCTGCTGGGAGTTGCTGTTGCTGCTGCTGGAGGGGTTTTTGAGAAGTTTTGTGGAGTCAAAGATAATGGATTGGGTAATTTATCTTCCTGGTATTTGTTGGATTGGTTTGTGCCTGGCTATGTTGGGATACGGGGCATGGTTGGTATCTCCTTATGTTATTGTGTTTTTGGCCCAGCTTGCCTTTTCTTCTGTTGTGTCACCTGCAGTGAGTGGCTTTATTACCTCTTTTGTTCCCCTCGTGGTCGGCCATGCTATATCGCTTATGGGGTCTGTAGAAATAGATAATAAAATCTGCATGAGTTTCACTGTATGTTTTCTGCTGATGACTGCGTCCTTTTTGTTGGGTCAAGTAGTTAGCAAAACATCCACCCACTGACCCGAGTCACAATTCAACCACTGATGTCATCAATCTGGTGTGTTGGTCTAGGTGTCATCTGTGGGTTTTAGGAAGGCCACATATTTCTCAGTTTCTAGGTGAACTCTTACCCGAGAGACAGATTTTACAGTCGCCCTTTTAACACAACTAAGAGCCATACATACTACAATCATACAAATTATAATAACGACCAACGTTTGCAACAAGTCAGTGGTCCATCCAGAACACACCCACCCTATTTCACCAAAACTGTTGCCCAACCAATTGCCCTTTATTTGATCTTCCAGCTCATGTGTAACTGTGGCTGTTATCTTCATCTCCTGGAGGTTTTCCCAAAGAGCTGGTGATGCATTAGGAATCATAATACAGCGTTCTTGTTCCTGCTGTGCCTTCAAGTATTCCTGTACTCCTTGTTCCTTAAGGAACGTGTTGCTTCAGCTGAAGTGTGACTTTGAAGGTGTCGGAATCAGAAAGCACAGAGACATTTGAAAGCAGAAAACACATGCCATCGAAACTCATCACTGTTGATAAGCACCGAGTGTTTAAAGCAAACACTGAGACGGGGTGGAAATTCCATGGTCTGTGTTATGCTAACACTGAAATGTGGAGTAATCTAGAGCTCCCAATCTCTGGCTTATCTCAGCAGTTGACTGTTCCCAGAAGATGAGTATGTGACAAGGGCTGCTCCCGGCAGAAGCCATCAAGGATGAAAAACTCCACAGGAGGTGTTCTGTGCATCTGATAACCGCACTTAAGGGTCCTGCCTACAGTCACATCAACACACCTTAAAACTTCACACATTAATGGGGAACTGAAGTATAAATATGGGTCCCATTTGGGACCTGGTTGGGGGGAGACGAGAATCCAACACCAGACCTTAGGGACAGACTGACGGGTTTGTCCTCCTCGCCCTCCCAAAAGGGACGCCTTTTGGTAAGATTTGTGCCTCACCTATGCTGTGTGTGTCTGTCTGTATGTTTGCTTGTTCGTTTNATCAGTCCAGCCGCCCCTAGCCCCTCTAATGTCTGAGGACCAGCTAGATCGCAAGGGGACTTTTCTCTTACTAAATTCTCTCCCCCCCGCCCCGCCATACACTTCACGCAACAGAAGGCTAACAAACGTCATTACAAAAAAAGGAACCCCTGACAATTACAGCTGTGATACAGCGCTTGCTATTAAAACTCAGGTTTTTAAACTATTCTTCCTATTATGCCAAACATGCAGAAAATAATAAAAAAATAAATTAAAGCTGCCACAGCCTGCATTCCAGGTCTGTTCTCAAGCAGTTTCTTCTCACTACAGTCCATACTTTGCCTCAGCAGCTATTAGATCTCCACCTCATCATACTCCTCGTCATCCTTCTGTTTTAATACACCTGCAAAGAAATGAGAAAAGAACTGTGTGACCATAGCTTATCAGTACCAGGCATACAACTCCGGTTTGGGGTGACCTGACCATGACATGTTGACCAGGATGCAGTTCTATGGGGAATCTGCCATTTTTGTTTGGCTACATTTGCATTCCCGTTTTCATCTCGTCCATTACAAACCGCAAGAGGTGGTTTTGACTCAAGGTTGCTTCCTTCCCGCTGGCAGGTGCAGGACCCGTGGCCGGTAGCGTGCTGACCATGGTGACCAGATCATCCTGGAGGAAGACAGCGATGACACATACCTGCCCACTGAGGAAGGTAAGTGGCGCCATCCTCCCAGGAGGATTCAAGCGTGCGGGTCACTTCTAGACCTAGTAAGGAATCAGGATTTGGGAAAAGCATGGGTGGGGAGGGTAGAATAAAGGGGATGTCGTGGAAGACATAGCCTGAAAAAGGAACTTTTTAGTTACCAATGAAAAAAAATGATGTTTTCCAGTCGGTCTCGCTGCCTTACTGGCTTAGTAGGATAGCACGTGGGGGCACGCCGGCAGCTTTGAGAAGCTTCGCTTCGGGATCAGGATTTCCCAATGTGCCCACTGCTTTATCTGGGGTGCTTGGCTTTCTTGTGTCGTGCTGGGCGTAGACATGTCTCCTCTTGTGTTTTTCTAGAAGTTAAGGATTATGCCCGGATGATCGGGATTGACCCTGAGAAGGAGCCAGACCTCCTCTGGCTGGCCAGGGAAGACATCGTAGCTCTGTTACCACCCTACTGGAAGCCCTGGTGTGAGCTCTGTAAGCAGCTGTCCTTGGACATTCCTGGCTCCCCTGTCCACGTCAGTGGTGGAGCAGAGGAGCGACTGGCCAGGGGGTGATACCACAGCAGATGGGGACTGGGGGAGCTCAGGTCATCTTGGGGTGGTGGGAGAAGGGGGAAGCTGGATCAGCACGTGAGCGATCTCTGGGAGAGCCGCTTGCCTGCACTGATGTGTCTTTGGGTGGCTCTTCACTGCTCTTAATGTGGTGGTGTGGCCCTGTACGAACGGTCTGGCAGGGGCAGCTGTAGTTGTAGCTGCTTTTCCACCTTTCCCTGTTTTCGCCCTGCAGCCAAGATAGCATGGGTGCCATCTATTACTACAACTTTGCTACTGGGCAGTCCAGTTTGGACTACCCCTGTGATAATCGCTTCAAACAGTTTGTCATCCGGGAGCGAGAGAAGCTGCAGGCCCATTGCCTCCTGAAAAAGAAAGAGAACAAGAAGAAGAAAGAAAAGGAGAAGAAAGACAAGAAATACAAGAAGGAGAAGCAGTCACTGAAGCATCTCACTGTGAGTAGACCGCTTGCAGTGCTTTAGGAGGGGCTGGGCCAGGGATGAACAAGGGGCTGTGAACTAGAGGGTCATCTAGTCCTGTGCCGCTGCTGCTTTAAGATTGGAACAGCCATCCCCTGACAAAGGATCCTGTCCAGCATGTCTGTGTGTTGGGCGCAAACCCAACAGAAGTGAGGTCACAGACCTGCAGAAGTTGGGTTCTTTTGGTTTAGAAGGACCCAGTTGGAGTGGAGGTGCCACAGCCCTGTGATTCTACTGCCAAGAAGGATGTGGCATCAGCTCTGAGAGCGGCCAAGGATGCCAGTGCTTTTCTTAGCGGCAGATTTTTGGAGTACTGGGAAGATTTCCTTCCTTGGAGGCCAAAAAAATGGTGTTTACGCTGTGTCCACATGTGTGTTTTGGTGATATCCAGGAAGGGAACACGTGTGTGGACACAGGAGGCTATGTGGGTGGGGAGTTCCACCAACTCAAATAGAACGGGCATGTTGGAGTGAAGATAACTTCATGTTAGGCGTGGATTGCTCAGAGGTGAGGATGCTGGGTGGCTCCAGGCCTCTTGCTCTGCTTTGAGGGCAGAGGTGCCTTCAGCAGCTTCGTAGGGATGTGTTGCTCTGTCCTCTCTGGCAACCTGGTCTGGGGAAGGGCAGGGGCACGATGATGCTCAGAAGCTTAAATTATTCTATTTGTCATCTCTGACAGTGTCAAAGTACTTTTGTTTGTTAAAAAAACACTTCCCTGCGCTGTCTCTCACTGGATTTTTCTTTGTTATCTCTGGGAAGCATGGTGCTAAATTTGTGGTGAGCTTTAGCAGCTGTTTAGCAGATTTAAAGGAAAAGATTTCAAGGGAGCCCCCCCGTTCCTCCAGTGTGGCCTGTGGGACTGCAGAGCTCAGAACCTGGTGTTGACCATCTCCTTTTTTATGACCTTTAGTCTGGCGGTGGGAGAGCAGATCTGTTCAGAAACATGCACATGGATATCGGTGCCCTGGGAGGCGACTTTGACTCGGAGATAACGTAGGTTGGGTGGGAGCGGAGCTGCGGAGTGAGAGAGCGAGAGGTGCCTGAGGGACAAGCTCCTGTGTCACTTGTGAGCAGGAACAAGCTGGAGCAGGGCTGGGGGGCTGTGAGGGGAGTGCATGAGAAGCCTGATATGGTCCCTGGGGGACAGTGGTGTGGTACCAAAGCAGCCTCGTGCTTGAAGGGAGTGCTGGTGGTTTGTGAGGTGGGGCCTGAGGAGAATGTGTCTTTGCACAGCCTGGAGCTTTGTTTCTTTGGGAATGAAGAGAGCGAGGCCCTGGGAGTCCTGTAGGTGTGATGGGCAAGCTGGGAATTGGCCCTTCCAAGGAAGAGCAGAAAGATGAGGGTCTCAATTCCAGAGGTGTCCCTGTGCTTGCTGTGAGAGGAAGGCTTGTTGAGGAAGAGGCATGATTTGCTGCTGCATGGCTTCTTTGGGGTGTTTAGCAAGAATGCTTAGAACTTCAGACAGAAGTTAAATGTCCAGTCAGAGTCTCCTCTAAATGTCCATCTCACCGAGCAGATCCAGTGTGGAAGCATAAATGGGTCTACTGCGCAGTGCATCGGGTGCTTCCACTGCTAATTCTTGTTTGCTGAGACTCTGTCAGTGAAAAAGCAACACTTTCAAAAGTCTGAGCCCACAAAATGAGTGTTTCTCTTAAGGAAGCCCCTTGTCTCTGAAAGGGACTGTGTGAAAACAAATCAAAGCGGTCTTGAAGTCACCCAAAGAAAGCTTTGCGGGCTTGCTGCTCACTGTAGGAGAGCTGTTTGTGACCCCTGCATCCTCCCAGAGACGGGGTAGCAAATGTTGTAGCGATAATCGCGTTTGGCTTCCTGCCTAGAAGGAGTCTTTAAAATCAAAACACACTGGAGAAGAGCAAAGCCTTCCTTGGATTCTGATGCCGCGAGCTCTCCAGCTCCAGTGGTTGTCCTTCCTGAAGAAGATGACGATTGCCTGTCTGAGCAGCACAAGGAGGAGTTGGAGGGGCAACTCGCTGGAGATGAAATGCTGGATGAGCAAGATGCCAAGCTGGAAGATGACATCCCTGCAGTCGATGAACTGCCACAGCCTCTGGAAGAAAGGAGCGCGGCGGGGACGGATGAGGTCAGGGGTCCTGGGCAAGCTGGACTCCTGTCTCCAGCTGATGAAGATGCTGAACCCGCTGAGGCCAATGAGCTGGCAAGCAAGGCTGCTGCTGTCGACACCGAGTCTGTGAGTGAAGAGACCGACAATGAAACGAGTGAAGAAGCCGCGGTGCATGCAGAGAGAGGCACGGCTTGGGTTGGGTTTGCTGTGGGAGTTGCTCCGCTCGGGGCTCTATAAGGCCTCAGTTTGGGAAAGGTCTCGCAGCACTTGCTCGTTTTCTGTTGAGTTGGAGTAAGAGCTTTTCTAACCGGTGAGGACTTCGTGGGGGGCACGAGTGCTCAGAATTCCCACATTGGCATCTTTAGTAGCACGCAAGGAAATCGCCCTTCTAGCGTTCGCGAAGCGCTGTCCCTACAGCTGGGGTGCTGGACGGACGCGCGCTCACCGTGCTCGTCTCCCGGAAATGTTAGAATGTGAGAGCTGATAAACCACCTCTCTTCAATCTACCTTTCTTCCTGCTGCTGATGTAGATGATTTTTCTAGTTCCATTGCTGTGCCATGTCTTTAAGAAATAAGCTCTAAAATGGAGCCTGGAAAACGTGCTCTGTCCTGAAGAACTTTAGAGTTGAAAGCTCTGCTTTTACTCCCCACTTCCCTGCGCGCTGGCTTTGCGCACTTGGGTGGTTCTGCCGGAGTCAGCAGGGCCGTGTGGGTGTTCGCAGCCAACTTGGGCAGTGGGCTGGGGCGTTCTCAGAGCTGCAGAGACCTTTGCAAGGGGATCAGAGGACAGCGAGTGAGTGCCTTTTGTCAGGGATATTTGAAGA